>CAUYUJ010002631.1:37500-64841 GCA_963575745.1 Prorocentrum cordatum
CCACAATACCGCTCTTATGCGTAGGGCCGCTGGGTTGCCGAGGGCGACCCCTTCAACCTGGCATGCCAAGACTCGTGGGGCGCAGGCCAGAACCACGCAACAGGTCTCTGGAGGTAATGAGGCCATGTTGTTCTGCACACTGCTGATCTACGCGGACAGCGCGGGCGCGTTGAGGGGGCAGCGCTGGTCCGAGATGGTAGTTCTCAAAGTACACAGGAGATGAAGGAACTGGCCACGGACTTCCACAAGCACCTGGCAAGGGAGAAGCTGCAGCACATCCCAGACAATGCGGTCTACAAGGCCCCAGTATATCCGACTCTATTACTCAGATTTTCCGGCAGCACGCGTCACCGCCACACAGTGTTCAACGAGCGGCACGCGCGGGCTGGCGCTCGCGGCTGAATGCATGCTTTCTGTCGCTCATGGGCCCCAAAGGTTCTGGGCCTTCCAAGTTCCAGCAGGCGCACACAACCAAGGTGGAGAAGTGGCATCTTACCGCACCACAGGGCACCTCGACGCAGCCGGCGCGCTCGCCGAGAAGGGGGGCAAGAGGAAGGCATTTCGAACTACGCTTGCGGCACTCAGCTCCGAAAGTCTGGGAGCGCGGCGTCACGGCGTTGCCGCGTTGCCCAGCGCGCGGGGGCCGACATCCTGCCGCGCCTGGAGGCCGCAGCGGCAGGGCCCCGCATCGCGCCGAAAGACGTCTGCACGACGCTGTCCCGCATGGTCAAGGGAGATACGGCCGACAAGCACAAGGAGCTGCACTCTCAGCTGCGCGCTCTGGGGCCAGGCTCTGGGGAGGCCTTGTCGAAATTCATGGGCGACGGCTAGGCCATGGACTGCTCCGCGGGCCCTGCGCGTGCGCCGCGGACCCACTTCGCGCGGCTCCCTGGCTGCGATGAACCCGGCTCTTTCCCGCGGCCTGGATCGATGCTGGCAAACAGATATGGAGATCATCCGCGCTCGCTTGCAGGCTCGCCTGGATCCAGCGGGGGTCGGGCCGCTGCGCATCCAGCCTCGACGAGCGCCCAATGCGAACATCCATTGTCACGGAGCGCCGGGCACACGGCGGAGGGCCGAGCCTCGCGCGCGCGCCCACGGGCGCGCAGGCGCAGACGCAAACCAACTGAACCGCGCGCCGCCAGATCGCCCGCTGGTCGTGCCCAATGCGCCGCCGGCGCGCCCCAGCCAGCCAGGCGCTGAAGCCGGGCGCGGAAGCCGGTCCACAAGTTCCACAGGCCGCCAGTGCAGCCATTCCTGGAGAACACCCTCAGTGTCAGTGCTCTGGGACGCTCGGCTCTCACGGACCATCACTGGCTGCCCCTGACAGCAGCTGTGCTGATTGAACTCCCCCCGCGCCCCAAATTGAAGGTTGGCGGGCTGCACCGCGATGAGTCGATCTGTAGACTGGTCGAACTCCTGCACCCCGCTGGCGACGCCAACCTGGATCGAATCGGAGGCAGGGGGGCGCGTTGAAGTCTGCAGGCGCACGGGTCGCGCGGGTGGTGCAGGATTTTGCCCATCCACCGGAGCTCTGACGGGCTGGCTCCCCGAGGTTTGTTGCTTGTCGGCCGCCGCCGTCGCCGCGGCCCCAGCCTGGGCGGGCCCGCTCTGCCAACTCCCGCTCCGCGGGAGGGCAGCGGGCGCAGCGCAGACGTCGGCCGCCGGGGTAGGGGGGGGGGAGGGGAGCCACCCGGGCCTGCGCCTGGGGGGGGCCGCGGCGACCGAGGAGAACGGGCCCACTGCCGCGGAGGGTGTCGACTTGGCGGTCCCCGCGCCCGAGCACGCAGAGGCCGCTGGGGCGCTCAGCGCAGCGGCTCGGACTCGGGGCGCGAGGCCACCAAGGTCTCCGCGGAGGCCCTGGCCGCGGCTGCGCCGTCGCTGGCGTCGCCGCGGCGCAGCCGAGGGGACGGCCCCAGGCGCGGCGACGAAGACCGATGGGGAGGCAGATCCTCAGGGACTGTCCGTTGCAGAGGCGGCAAGCGCCAGGCGGCTTCCGAGGCGAGCGGCCTTCCCGAGGGGCTCCCGGCCGCCCCCGGGGCTGGAGCCGCCGGCGGGGTGGCAGCTGCCCTTCGAGGCCATCGGGCTCGAGCCCGAAGGCCTCGCCGCCATGTCGATGCCATCCTCGCGGCAAGCGGCGGGCACGCCTCAGCAGGCCGCGCCCCAGGGGCCGCCGTCCGCCCTCACCGCCGCAGGCCCCAGCAGGGGCCCGGCGGGCCCCGCCGCCGGCGAGGCGCTCGGGAGGTCTGCTGCGGTCGAGCCCTGGCCTCGCACGGAAGAGGCAGCGCCGCGCGGCGCTCAGAGGGCCGCTGGAGGCGTGCCCGGCGGTGCCTCTGCGCTCGGCGTCGTCGGCTCGATGGGGAAGCGACGACCCAAGAGGCGCGAGGGGGGTCCCAACGCCGCTCGAGATGGTCTCAGGGCGGGACGGCAGAGCTCTCGTCGGCCGCCTTCGGCAGTGCCTGCACACCCGGCAGGGCCACGAGAGCACCGCTTGCGCCGCCGCCTCGGCAACTGATGGCCAGCACGCAGGGCGAGACAGCGACACTCTGGTCGGCCCTTCTTGGGAGTGCCTGCACGCACTGCGGGCCACCCCAGCGCCGCCTGCTCCGCCGCCTTCGGGCTGAGGGCGGGCTCGCAGTGCCCAGCGGGGGTCGCGGTGAGAGTGTGCTGCCGTTGGGCTCTTAGCCTACCCGTGATGAGCCTCCCGGCTTCCGTGGAACTGCCCTCGCTGGGGCGGCCCAAGGGGCCACCAACCTGGGTCGCGGTAGCAGTGGTGCCGTTGGAATGTTTGTCCGCCTGGCGGATGGCCCTCTCGGCCCCCGTGGACCCGACCTCGCTTGGGCGGCCCACGGGGCCGCCCAGTGCTGCGTGACTCGCGGCAGCGGTGGCAGCAATGGGCTGGCTGTCCACAGCCGGCGTGCTGCAGCACCTCCTGCGACCGACAGTGACCAGAAATATCGCGACCACGCCAGCTGATACGGCACGCCTCGGTGGCAGTCTGCCGCCACCTCGTCTTGTGCGACAACGGCGGCATCTCGAGGGCGCCCTTGCTCTGCAGGGGCAGGACGGGGGAGCTGCGAGGCCCCGTCTGCAGATGGGTCATGTATGGCCGCCACCCCAGGGCCGACTGGCTTGGTGCTGACGGGAGAGCTCGACGAGCTGTGGCTGGCAGCATCGGCGGGCACGTGGAGGGTTTCTCCGAAGGGCTTAGGCGACCCCTCCTCCTCCTCCTCCCCCTCCTCCTCCTCCTCCTCCTCCTCCTCCTCCTCCTCCTCCTCCTCCTCCTCCTCCTCCTCCTCCTCCGCCTCCTCCGCCTCCTCCGCATCCTCCGCCTCCTCCGCATCCTCCGCCTCCTCCTCCTCCTCCTCCTCCTCCTCCTCCTCCTCCTCCTCCGCCGCCGCCGCCGCCGCCGCCGCCTCCTCCTCCGCCTCCTCCTCCTCCTCCTCCTCCTCCTCCTCCACCTCCTCCACCTCCTCCTCCTCCTCCTCCTCCTCCTTCTCCTCCTCCTCCTCGTCCTCCTCCTCCTCCTCCTCCTCCTCCTCCTCCTCCTCCTCCTCCTCCTCCTCCTCCTCCTCCTCCTCGGGTCGCCTACGGCCCTGGTGAAAACCGTGCAGGGGTACGACGATAGGCGAGCTGGGCAGGCACATCCTCCAAGCTGCTCGGCAGCGCAACTCTCAATGCGGCGGGCGTGCGAGGCCACAGCTCACCGCCGGCCGATCCTGCCAGGGAGGCAGGCCACGGCGGATGGTCCCTCTTCTCCCTGCACCGTGCGGGGACGCCGCCGTCGAGACGACCATCGAGAGGGTGGACGAGCGGTCCCTTTCAGCCTGTTGACATCATGCAGACCCTGGCTGGGCACTCTCGCGGCCCGTTGCCACGGTTGCCCTCGGCAGGGCCGCAGGACGCCCGACCTGGAAAATGGAGGCTGCGGTGCCGACGGAGTGGCCTTCTGGGCTCCAGATCGCGCCTCCGCGGCGCTGGTTATCTGCGAGGGGCGGCAGCTTTCTCAACATCCAAGCTGGGTCGGGGTTTGAAAGGTCTTCTGGGCATCGGCTCCCCCTCCTGCCCCCGAGTGCCCGTCTGGCATCGGCTGGCGAGGGCCCTGGCGGACAGGAGGGTAAGCCAGCTCCCCTTTGCCCGGCCTGCCTCATTTTACAGAACCCCCCTTGGCCACTGAGAAAAACGTTCCAGGGAAATCCCTGTGTACCTGTGACAGGCATGTGTGCTTAGATGCGTGCATGCGTGCAGTGTGAACTCACGTGCCTATAGACATATGCGGGTCATCATGTGTGCAAATGCATATGCCTGGCGGCGCTCACAAGAAGGTGTCGCGAGGGGGGACTTTACGGAGGCGGGGGGCTTCTCAGAAGGCAGCGTCCCTCTTAGGAGGACCCAGGGGCTCCTAACGGGGCTTCTCAAAAGCTGGTGCCTTCTTAGAAGCCCCTCGTCTTCTTACAGAGATCGACTATAAACTTGATGTGCCCCAAACTGAATTACCTGTCGGATCCACGAAAATACGCATAAGACTGGTCAGTCTACGAGCATTACACGTATTTTTCTGGATTCGGCAAAAAACAGTCGCGGGGATATCAGTTCTGAAGTCGATCTCCTACTCGATACAGGGCCGCCCTTCTCGCGGCCCCCCCTTGCTCGCACTGTCACGATGCAGTCGGGCACAAAGTGGCGAACCTGTGCGCACCCCAGGACGAGTCGACGGGAAGATAGGCACAGGCCAATCAGAAGAGGTAGGTGGAAGCATGAAGTAGGAAGGCGGATAACGTAGATTGGGGTCGGACCCGCCAAGAAAACAAAAAGAAAACACAAAAACGTGTGGATTCTTGAGGGCGGAAGGAGCGTGAAGTAGATTGGGATGTGGATGTCCAAAACATTTACTTTCAACGACCAGCGTGCAAACGCAAAGTGAACAGCGAATCAGCGAACGCAGCGCAGAGAGAGGAGCGAGGGAAAGAAGGAGAGGAGTGGGGAGAAGGCGAGGAGCAAGGGGGACGCCACCACGATGCCAAAATATTACGCGCACGGTGCGTGACAAGCACGGGCAGCGAGCGCGGCGAGGGAACATCCGGGCAGCCGCCAGTGTCTCCTGGAGGTCCTCGCAGTCGGCGCCCAGCCCGCCCACCTCCACACAGCCAGAGGGAGAAGAGATTCCTCCTCCTCCTCCTCCTCCTCCTCCTCCTCCTCCTCCTCCTCCTCTTCCTCCTCCTCCTCTTCCTCCTCCTCTTCCTCCTCCTCCTCTTCCTCCTCCTCTTCCTCCACGCTCCTCCTCGATCCTCCTCGCTCCTCCTCGATCCTCCTCGATCCTCCTCGATCCTGATCCTCGGCCAACCTCGAAGGTCGATCCTCTTCCCCCCCCCCCCCCAGGAGCAGAGGGGGAGGGAGGGGGAAGGCGGAGGGAGTGAAGCGAAGGAAAGGAAAAAGGGGGCGGGGAGAGGGGCGGGGGCCGGGTGTGCTGCGAGCACCGAGTTGCATTACGGCGCGTCGGTCGACAAGCGTCCCAGCGCCTGTTGGATGGATCGGCCGTGGCAGCGAAGAGATGTCCGCCTCCGCGCCGCCCGGCGACCGGCGGGCATCGGGACCCCGTTGTCGTCAGCTCTGCTCCGCGCGGATGCCCCTCCCCCCACCACACAGGACCCCATCCGTGCCTCTGACATGCGGCAGGAAAACCATGTTTTCGGCCCCGCTTCGGCGGCGAGCCCGGGGGGGGGTAAGCGAGAGGGGGCGGGCCTTCTCAGAAGGCTCGCAAGTCCCCCTGGCCTTCCGAGCGGTTTCCAAGCCTTCCCCGAAGACACAGAGGAGCTCCTTGGAGGGCGCGAGGGCTTCTTGGGGCGCCCCGCCGCCTTCCGACAGGACCTTCCTCTTCGCGCTTTTCCCCCCCTCGCTCGCCGCCGATCGCTCCCCGTGCCCTGCCCCGTCGCGTGCCGCGCCCGCACGCTCGTCGGCTTCGTGCGCCGTCGAGGACCGCCGTCGCCCAGAGGGGGCGGCCCTCGAGGGTCGGCGGGCGCGGCGGGCAGAGCACGGGTCCGGCGGAGGTGGAGCGTGAACGGCAGGTGCGGGGCAGCCAGGGCCGATAACAGCTGCGCGCTCGTCGGAAGAAGCAGGCAGAAGCGCGAAGCAGGAATGCCGCGCTTCGCTGAGCCACACGCCGAAGCGCGTGGGCGAACGCAGAAAAATGAGCAGGACGCCAAGACACCTGGCATCGCACGCAGCGTGCCTTAAGAATGCTACAGGCAATCGCCTTCACCACAGTTGTTTGCAATATGCTGTCGTTGGTCGCTCACGTTGTCCCAAAGGGGGATACACAGCAGGTTGGGTTCGAGCCCGCACAGAGAATAACCCCAAAAACAGATAGCACACAGCGTCTCCTGAAGTAGGAAGGCGCCTGAAGTAGATTGGGATCTATGAATCAAAAAAACAAATGAGCGGCGTGTATAGCTATGTTGACATGCTGGGAAAGGCTTTGCGCCCAACCGAGGACCGTGTCGCAGAAACCCACTCGGAAGAGTAGAGCTGCGCACTCACGAACTTCGCGGGAGGCGAAACAGCACTCGCAACAAGGCAGCTCCGAGGAGCCTGGGCGCGAAGAGAGCGAGGAGGAGGCCAAAGGGAGAAGGAGCGTTCCTGGTCGAGCTCTTGGAACCCAGCTCCCCCTCCCTCATTGCTTTCCGTCCTTCCGCCCGAAGTCTACCTAGACTAGCCGGACACTTCGATGTGGGTGCTCACCATGCATGCGCCAAGCGCTCAGCCAGCCTAGTACGCAGTAGTGCCGTGCATTCCGCTGATGCTGCTGCCTCTGCGGAGAAGCAATCTGGCCAGGTCTCGAGACATGCTGTTGAAAGAAAAATGGTTGCACCACTTCGGCTTGAGCTGCGAATCGGATGGCACTGCTGCTCCCCCGCGTCCACGATCTTAATATTGATAGTTGTGACATCTCCCGGGGCCGTTCGAAGAAATAGAGATACATTCCATTTCAGCGTGCACGTCCGCTCTCAGTGTTCAGGTCGGGGGCGGGGGGGTCGTCTCATCAGTTGTCGTGCCGCCCAGGTGGTGCAAACTTGTTTTTTTCAACCGTGTGCCTCCCATGGCAAGCTCGTGCCCATCACCATTGCCAAAAGCTACTTCTATGATCCACGCAGAAACCGCGCGCGCTCTGCCTCGAGCCCTCCCCTTCCCCGCCGTCCCCCTCGCCCCTTCGCCTCTCCAGCCCATCCCGCCATCCGCCTCTCCTCTTCTCCGCATCCCCCAGATGGCCCGTGTGACAGCGGGCTCTGCGACTTTTGTGCGCCAGGCCCGCGTGTCCCTACGCGGGCTTATCACTGTTCCTCACAATAGGAGCTGGACCACAAGAAACCTTCCACAAAAAACCCAACCCCTGAGACACCAGGACGTCCATTGATTTTTGGAGTGGGGACGTCACGTTTCCTAAAACAAAACCATCGAAATCTAAGAAAACCAGGGCACCCTGGAGGCAAGCACAGTGTTTCTTGGCATGGGTTCCCACAGTACTAACATGCACCCCCTCCCCCACCTGACTGGGGGCAACCGGGAACCACGACACCACCCCCACACCATCGATACCAAAAAACAAGATAAGCTGCACGTCGCTGCAGAAACCGGATCACGCGCGGGCACCAAGCGATCACATGACATTGCGTTTGATGGGGACGAGCGGTGAGGCTGGCAGATTGCCAGCTGCGCACAAGGCGCTCACCTCTGTCATAAAACAATACGAAAGACACTTTGCGGCAAAATCTTGATAATGCGCGGGCGCCCAGCTGTCACTTGGCGAGGACAATGGAGGTGTCCTGGCACGCGCGGCTCACCTCGCGGGCGTCGCGCTGCTGGCTGGCGTCTGCTTTGCTTCCCGCTGATTGTCGATGGCGGCCTCTGCCCGTACTGAGACTCGGGTGCTACTTGTGCGGTGGGTGGGCGGGGAGGTACCTTGACCACTGCTCATCTTCCTCCTCCTTCGGGGAGGTACCTTAACCATTGCTCCTCCTCCTTCGGGTAGGAGGAGTGAGCGAGACGGCCGTCCTTTGGGGAGGTGCCTCGACCACTGTTCCATATCAATATACACCCCCTTCCCCACCCGACCAGCGACAGACCCAGGCCAGTGCGGGCAACCCCCCGCCACCTCTGCCAAGAGCAATGCAAAGTACACTGTGCGGCAAAATATTGGGTCATCTTCGGGGGCTCCGCAAGCACGTTGCACTGTTTCCAGCCAGCCTGTGGTGTCAGGTCCCCGTTTTGAAGAGACATCGCGCCGCATCACTCCTCCCTCCTCCTCCTGCTCCCTCCTCTCATTATTGGCTCTGCCCTCCGCGTGCCCGTGTCGGCACACCCCTCGCACGCTTCGTGGCCCCACAAGAAGCTTCACCGAAAGCCCCAGTGGCGCAGTCTGGCTGGTGGCGCCGCACCCATGGGACGCACAGAGACATACTAGTACTACATGTCCTCCTTGGAGGCGCCATAGAGACATACAGAGGCATACTAGACATACTAGTACTAGTCCGACCCGAACATATAGTACACCCATCTTGTAGTATATCGTTTCCCGAACGGTGTGGCCAGAAAGCGCCTGCCACGACGCATATACCATAAGATTTCTCGGTGCGGGCGTCGCCCCGGGGGGGGCGACACACATATAGTATAAGTGTGTTGGGGTGACGGCGAACCAATGTCGACACACTCCTCACTCGATTCGTGGCCCCACAAGGAGCTCCACCAAAGGCCCCAGCGGCGCAGGTCGCATCGTGGCGTCGTACCAGTGTCGGCACACGCATCACACGTTTCGTGGCCCCACAAGGAACTCTATCAAAAACCCCAGTGGTGCAGCATGCGTGGTGGCGTCGCACACATGCCGGCACACCCATTACTCGATTCGTGGCCCCACAGGGAACTCCACCGAAGGCCCCAACGGCGCAGGTCGCATCGTGGCGCCGCAGCCATTCCGGCACTGCACACCCCTCACACGTTTCGGGATCTCACCGGGCGCTCCACCGACGGCCCCGGTGGCGCAGTTCGCATTGTGGCGCCGCACCCATGTCGGCATACCCCCCACACGTTTCGCGACCCCACAGGGAGCTCCACCGACGGCCCCAGTGACGCAAGTCGCATGGTGGCATCGCAGCAATTTCGGCACATTCCTCAAACGTTCCGTGGCCCCACAGGGAGCTTCACTGATGGCGAAGCTCGCATGGTGGCGTCGCACCCATGTTGGCACATCCATCACACGTTTCGTGGCTCCACTGGGCTCCAGCGAAGGCCCCAATGGCGCAGTTCGCACGGTGGCGTCGCACCCATCTCAGCACACCCTTCACACGATTCATGGCCCCACGGGGAACTGCACCGAAGGCCCCGGTGGCGTACGTCGCACGGTGGCGCCGCAGCCACTCGGGCTCTACACACCCCTCACACGCTTCGTGGCCCCATGGGAGCTTTACCGAAGGCCCCAGTGGCGCAATTCGCATGGTGGCGCCGCAGCCATTCCGCTTTCTCCTCCTCATCCACGCCGCAGTCGTTTTGCTCCCACCCTCCTTCATCCCACCTGACGCGCGACAGTCGCATCTGCATAATTATGGCTGGGCCTTCGCCAAGGTAGTTGTTTGAAAGGGACGGCGGGGGTACCAGCGTATGACCTCCTGCGCGCACAGCCACGATCCCTGTCAACACACCTTATAGGAAGAACATGTTGTTTATGCGCGGGCACCCCACGGTCACGTTGCATGAGTTTGGGACAGGGACAGCGGGGTTGCGGGCAGATGGCCTGCTGTGCGCAAGCCAACCAGACAGCATGATGGCTACTCCGCCGCATTGCGCACTGATTGTCGACATGTTTCCTGACGTGCGCAGGGGCACCTGGCACACTCTGCGCGTGCTCCGACCGTGGTGCACCTGGCGCGGTTGGAGCACGCAGCACACCTGGCGCACGTGGGGCATCCCGGGCCAAGGACCTTTAGATACGCCCTCCTAACCTGGCCAAACAGGCGCACCTGCACCCCGGTCTTGGCGAGGATGCGCCAGGCCAGGGTCAGTGCAGGTGGGCCACTGACTGACTACTGATCTGAAGCCGCCAAAGGTGTTCTGGGCCCAGGGTGCCCTTACTGGCCTTCCGCGCCCTGGGCGTCGCGGGGGGGAGCTCAGCGGCTGGGACTTCGCTGAAGAAACCAAGGCCACGGTCGCCCTGGGCTGCGATAGCGGCGCAAATGCACCGCACCTTGTCCGGACTCCCTTCAAACCACACTCCACCGCGGTACGGTGCACAGCTTCGCTTCGCCTCTGAAGGCCGAACATGTATGCACAGTACCATTCCTGGGTCGGGGATCGCGGACGCTTCGGGAGACGCCAAGGCGGCACGGTGCACACACGTCGTCCGCGGATGCGTGGCGCACCAGGCGTGGCTGGCACGCCTGTTGGGCTCCAAGGGTGCCTGGCGCGCATGGCACACGTGGCGCACTTCGCCCCAGCGTCGCGCACCCGGGGTTTGTATCGTTTCCCAATATAGCTGCCCATCTCAAAATGATTGCTGAACATGCTGAGGTTATGGTGCTGTTGTTGTGTTGGGAGGGCGGGTGGGAATGAACCTGACAGTTTACGTCTGGAACATTGTCTTTCTACTATGAATGACCACCCTCCGAAAGGCAGCCAACCAGGACCCAAGCCAACACCCCCCCCCACCATCCATTCCACAAAAAACATGATCATGCGCGGACGCCCCACGATCACCTCAAATTGGTTTTGACAGGGACGGGGGGTCAGCACAACGCCAACCGCGTGCAAAGCCAACACCCTCCAACCACCCGTTGCAAAACACAAATAAGATGTTAACCAGCGCGGACCCCGGACAGTGCGTTTCTGGCAGTATACGTTGCGCAATTTGCGCGGTGTTGACTAGGTTGTCCAGTCTACGTTGTGCAATCCACGTTGCGCAAAATACGTTGCGCTATACAGGTGGTGAAATTTAAATGATGTAATGTGTGGTGTGCACCCTATGCGGTGCAATAGACAGCCAAGAAAAGTTACAACGACATCTACATTACGATCATATTGAACGATAAACAAAGGACGGTGCTCACATGGTAATCATCAAGTGATACCCGCCGTTCAACGTGCGCAAATGCGCACCCTGGCCAGGCGACCAATCTGTATTACATAACTTCGCGCGCCCAGTGGCAACGTTGGATGGCGGGCGCAACTTAATGCCCCAGCGCGTTTGCACATAGATCCCTCACTGGGCCGCGCGCATTGGCGGTCTCAGGTTACGCTTTACGGTTTCGCTCCCCCAAAGAAACTACTGCCGCGCACCGCGCATCGAGCGCGCGATTACAATCCGCGCAATTGCCAAACGCACGCCACTGAATGCGTCGGGCACCGCCCGCAATGTTTCAACAGCGGTTCGGCTTCCATCCCCGCGATGAATTCACTATCAATTTTTCATTTCACGGGCACACACACACACACACACCTTGCGCGACTCACGCGGCGCAATCAATCCACGTTGCGCAATCAAAGTACGGCAATATACGCGGCGCAACCTACGCGACGCAACTCACGTCGCGCAGTTTACGCGGTGCAATATACGGTCGCAAACCACGCGGCGCAATCTGCGCGGTTCAGCGCAATCTAGGAGGCAAAGACGGGGAGGAGGGGGAGAATGAATGTGGAGGCACGGAGGAGGAGGAGGAGGAGGAGGAGGAGGAGGAGGAGGAGGAGGAGGACGAAGAGGTGGGGGAGGAGAACGGGGAGGGGACGGGCGGGGGCGGGGGAGGGGGAGCGAAGAGAAGGAAGACGAGGAGGAGGAGGAGGAACAGGAGGAGGAGAGGAAGGCGAAGGTGGAAATGGACGGGGAGGCGAGGCCGACGAGCAGGGGGCGAGCGAAAAAAACCTCCCTCAATCCCTCCCTCCCACCCCCTCTCCCCGACGAAACTTCCGAGCGGCCTCCCAGGCTCCGGCGGTCGCGAACCAAAAATTACGCGCGGCCGGCGCGCCCCCGCCGATCCACCAGCCCTCGCGGCGCCAAAGGGGGGGGGGCAAGGCGACCTTCCGGGCGGTTGAACCACATGTTCCTGCGAAGCCTCGCCGGAAGTTCTTACGCGAGCGGGCTCGCATAAGAATTTATGGCGAGGCTCCACTCGAATATTTTGTCGACCCGCCTTCTGGGCCACCTGCCGGGCCACCTCCCCGACCGGGGGGGGGCCGCCGACGCCGGCCGACGCTCGCGAAAACGCCGCCGGGCCGGGCGGGATTTTCTGTTCGCGCCACTTCTGGGCGCCTCCTCCTGGGCGCGCTCGCGCCCGCGACGGGGCAGGCAGGCGGGGAACGCGGGGAACGAGACGGGAGAAGGGAGCAGGGAGCAGGCGCGAGAGAGGAAAGAGGGGGGGAGGCGGAGGAAGAGGAACGAGGAAGAGGGAGGGGGGGAATGGGACGAGAAGGACGAGCAAGGGGAGGAAAATTAAACAGGGGAGGGCGACCAAGCCTGGCTGGGAGCCCCCCACGACAGGAGGGCGCTCGCGAACCGAGGGCCCGCCATAATGCGGGTACGGCGATGGCGACAACGGAAACGACGACGACGGCGACGTTAACAACGCATGCGGCCATGTCGAAGTGGTGCGAAACGAGGACGCAAGAGATTGCCGATTCAAAGCAAGACCTAGAAGAGCGAAACATGAAGGAAGTTGATAACACAGCGGACACAAACAGCGAAAAAGAGGCTGCGGACGAGCAGCACTGCGGATCCACAGCGACGGTTTGAAGAAACCAAGTGTTTGAAATAACGCTGCGTAATCTTGCTTTTGGCGATCTTGCCGACCACTTTCGCGGCGAAGACTCACGAGAAATCGCGGTGGCGGCGAATCCTGTTAATTACCTGAACCCATTCTGGGGCGCAAAATTTGGTCAACCATTTCCCCTGTGTGTTCAGTGTATGGGGTTGTTGATAAGTACGCTCTATGTGGCTCAATGTATGTTGTCCAATCCATGTGTTGCAGTTTGTGCGCTGCAAACAATGCTGTGCAAGCTGCGTGGCACAATGTACCTGCTGCTCTTTACGCGGTGCACTGTGTTGCAAGCTATGCGGTGCAGTGTTTCTTGTGTAACTCACCCACGCTCGCAGTGAGTTATCAATTCCACTGCTCGCACGATCACCCTACCCACTGACCCACTACTTTCAACACACATGCGACGGCGATTGCGATGAGTGCTTGGCGTTGGCTGGTGCATCCCTGCGGCCGCGCTAACCCGCGCACGCTCGCGCGCGCAGCGGCCAGCTAGTGCGGCGCGACCGACGCGGCCGCGGTTGCGATGACCGCTGGGCCCTTCCCAGCGGGCACCCCAGTGCGAGTCGGTGAATTGGGCGGGCGCGGTATCATGGCGACGCCGACATTGGTAGACACGATGATGAGAGTAGCGATGATGGTGACGACCGCGTCGATGCCGACAGCAAGGCAAAACACGGCGCCGATGTTGATCACGCCCGCGGATAACGATGACGATGCCCTCGCGTCGGTGATGAAGGCTTTGGAACGAGGTCGAGACGCGGGCGCGGCCGACGCGCGCGAGCGGCCCACGTGGTATTATCTGACACGGATGGCCCCTCCCCCTCACAGCACGCGCGCAAGGGCGTCTGGATGAGTTCGACATGCGGCGCGAGACGCCCTTTTGGCCGAATGTGATGACATTGTTGGAAGCCGATGGTTTGTTAAGAGTTCTCCAGTGCGCGCGCGCAGGTTTTTTGAGAAACTGAGGTTGCAATGCCATGTGTTTGTATGTGTTCTCGGGTCACTCGTTATTGAAATCCATACCAGGCCCAAGGATTTTAACAGAATTCTGCATTCGCGCGCGGCGACGCGCGAGTGTGCACTTCGTCCCTTTTTGTTGCACCATATTATTGCGACAGCACGCGCGCAAGGGCGTTCGAACGATTTCGACATGCGCGCGCGAGAGGCCCGCTTGGTAGCACGGTATGAAAAAATACGATGTCAGAATGAGCGGACGTTTTATGTGAAAACCCGTGTTGCGAAGCCATGTGTATACATATAAAACATGTCCGTGACACTCGATTTTGAAATTCGTACGAAATCTAAGGCTTCTGAAGAACTTTGGCATGCGCGCGCGACGACGCGCGCGTGTGGACGTCGTCTCATTTCTTGTAAAGGATTCCTGAAAACTTACGCGTTGTGATAGACGACTGTGCGCGCATATTTCTTTTGCAGAGGATGAAGGGGGGTCGGCTTAGCCCGGATGCTACGAAATCTGATTCAGGATGGACGATGGGGCTAACTCATATGCAAATTGCACATCCCCAGGGGGAACCCGATAGGTCTACGGGAAGTAGACCCCAATATTCTGTTAGACAAGGGAACCTACGGCGGCGACCAGGCGGCGACGGCGGCCACATAGCCGCCGCAAAGACAGACAGGCCCAAACGACGGGCGGCCACGAGGCGGCGACGGGGCGGCAACGGCGGCCACATAGCCGCCAGACCGAAGTCACGGCCCAGACGACGGGCGGCAACGAGGCGGCAATGGGGCGGCGACGGCGGCCGCACAGCCGCCAGACCGAAGACACGGCCCAGTTCCTTAGAAAAGAAGATCACTAAGTACAAGCGCTGTTCTGGGGAAGATGCACGTTGCACCAGACTCTGAATCATGCGCAGACGCCTCGCGCTCACACTGCGGCGGTTCTTGACGGGAATGGCGAGGATGTCGGCATTGCCTGCTGTGTGTGTGTGCAGGCCGACCATCCCTTCCAAAAGAAAACAAACACTAGCTCATTTTGCCACGGACGGCGGGGAGGGGCGCGGCATACTGCTTGCTGCGCGCAGGTCCACCATCACTCAAAAACAACTGCGGAACGATCGTGGGCGCACACCTGCACACGACAAACCCACCGTCACCCTGCATTGGTGTTTGACAGGGACGATGGGAGGGTCGGCATGTTGCCCAATGTGGCGTTCCTGGTGCGCGTGGCGCAACTGGCATGTGCGGCGCACCTCGCGGGCTTCGCGCACCTGGCTGGCCTCTGTATTGGTTCCCCATGGTTGTCGATGGCGGTCCCGGGCGCGTGGGAATGAGCGTAACAGCGTATTGCTTTTGGACAGCTCGACCCCTCCCCCTATCCTCCCCCTGTGTCTGAACCAAGGGGGGTCACGGGTCGCTGGAGCGTCCAAGATGGCTCAAGTTGGATCCAAGACGGCCTCGGAGAGCGCAAGATTGCCTCCAAGGTGTTTCAAGGTAGACCTAGATGCCTCATGATTGTGTCCAGGATGCTCTGATAAGCTCCGCGACCGCCCCAAGATGGCTCCAGGTGGCCACGGAGGCCAACATCCTTCCAAAACAGCGGGAAAACCACTGAGTGTTGCATTACCGTCGTTTCGCGTCAGATGTGCGTTGGAAGCCTCAACGGCTGCAAGAGCGCCCAAGAGAGCCCTGAAGAGGGACCCGAAGTGGTCCCAATACGGCCCCAAAATCACCTGGGAGTGCCCCTCAGGCGCCTCAAGACTGCCCCAAAAGACTCCGCGGGGGCGGGACGAATTCAGGTCCCGCAGCAGGAGGACCAGGGGGGGAGGAGAAGGAGGTGAAGGGGGCGCAGCAGCATAAATATGAAAATTATGGAGAGGAAGAGTGGGAAGAGCAGGAGGAAATCGAGGTGGTGGAGGAGATCGGGGAAGAGGACGAGGTGGACGATGAAGAAGAGGACAGAAGAGGCAACAGCAGCAACAGCTGCAGCGGCGGATTCTCGTCAGCCCAGTGGAGCAGCAATCTCCATGAAGGCGTCCGCATCAGCAGGCCAGCCGCCCTCCACGCAGCCTCCAGCCTGTCAGGATGGGTGGGAACATGCGGGTAAAGAGAAAATTGCACCCTGGAAAAAGAGGACGACGAGGTGGGTGAAGGATAATCTTGGGAGATGGCGGGTCCGAAAAAGGTACGAAGTACCTGGGCGTCACAAGGAGGCGTTCACTGGAATCCCACCAGCCCTCTGGACGTAGATGGTCTAGGGAGCCTTCTCTTCCAACCCCCGTGAGGGAGGGGGTTACCCCTCCCCCTTACCCCCTCCCCTGCACTTGGACGGGGGCGTTCGCGGCGCGTTGGAGTACCCAAGATTGCCCAAGATAGCTCCAAGAGGGCCTCAGAGAGTGCAAGAGGGTCTCCAAGATGGCTCCAGATCGCGCAAGATCGATCAAGATGGTGTCCAAGATGCTCTCAAAAGACCCCAAGACCACCTCGTGAAGGCTCCAAGGGGCCAAAAAAGCTCCCCAAGGAGGACCACGAGATACCAAAATGCGTCAAAAACAGAAGGAGCAGTGTTTGGCTTTCTAGCCGTTTCGCTTCCGATGGCCATCCGAGGCCTCAAGATGGCTCCAAGATGGCCCACGAAGGCCCCGAGAGAGCCCCAAGACGATCCCAAGAGCGCCCAGGAGCGCTTCAAGAGAGCCCCAAGAGCACCCAAAAGGCGATTTCAAGCACTCTAGAATGGCGAAGCTGATTGGAGTTCCCCTCTGTTTGCATCGATGTCTTCCAAGATGGCTCCAAGAGCGCCCCTATCGCTCCCAAGAGTGCCCCAAGAGTGCCCCAAGAGGCGCCCAGACTGCTCCAAGAGGCGCTCGATGGGCCTCCAAGAGGCTCCCAAGAGACCCCCAAGAGGCCTCAAGAGGACCCCCGAGGCCCCCAAGTCGCTCTAAGACGGCCCTGGGCCCGCCAAGATGCCCCCCCATACGCCCCAAGAGACCTGCAAAAAGCTTCCAAGCGACATCCGAGGAGATTCCGAGGGGCATTCAAGAGGCTTCTGGTTCTTCTGTTCGCCCTTCTTCTTCTCCTCTTCATCATCATCATCCTCCCGCTCCTCCTCATCCGCGAATTCATCATCCTTCTCCCGCCTCCATCATCCATCCTCCTCATCCTCCTCGCTCGAACGACAACGACTGTCCCCCATTCCACTCCTACGCTTCCATGATCGCCTCAATTCGCCTGGGCGTCGGTTTGGGAAGGGTTGGTGGGGATATTTTTTGGTCGCGGCCGCAAGCGAAGAGCGCAGGCGGCGAGCAGGGTGTCCGGGCCGACGGGCAAGCCTAATTAGCTACAGGGCGCGATTAGCTACTGAGCGTAGCACGAGCCGGCCGGGCCAGCTCACAGACGCGGCAGCTGGGGCAGCGGCAGCGGGGTGCTGGCTGGCTGAACTGGAACAACCTGGGAAGCTCAAGCAACGTGCAGCCCTGCGGCAAAATGCCAAGGAATTCTGTGTTACGCTCTACGGCGGCCAGACGTGGTAAACGATGGGCCGTCGCCAGTGGGGCGCCAAGACCAAGCTGCGCCAACGGCGTGTGTTGCCAGCTGAGCAGCTCCGCCGAAGAAGCGCCGAATACCAAGCTGGTGGTGGGGTGGGCCCGGAGGACGGCCGAAACTGCGGTGGCTGAACCACTCGGAGCTGGCTGTGCCTCCAGGGGCCGTGCGCGGCGTAAGGCCAAGCTGGTGGGGAAGAACATCGCCAGCAAGGTGGGGCGTCCAGGGCGGAGCTGCGCTGTCGCAGCCGCGTGGTGCACGCCGAAAGCCACCATGGGACGGCCTTATCCGCCGCGTCCGCCATTCCCCGCGGGGATCCAGGGTCACCATCGAATCCGCCATACCACGTGGGCTTCCAGGGTCGCAGCTAACCGCCGCTGAAGGTGAGGTAACGTTGCCACAGACAGCGAGGGTCCAGGGCAGCCCTGGGGGGTGGATACGAGAGCCTTCGAAACCAGCCTGCACGCCTGGCGGCAGCCCGGCCAGAAGGAGACCCGGAGGGAGGGGCGGAGGGGAGACGTTCCCGACCACCCACGCGAAGGGGCACCACGGGGGCGCCCCGCGAGGGAAGCGCAGGGAAACGGCAGCCCCGAAGCCCGAGGGCGGGGGACGCGGCCAGGGCCCGGCCCGAGTGGGACCCGAGGAGGGAGGCGCGGGGACGAAGATCACCGCCCCTCGAACGGGCCCCAGGTGCACCTGGCCAGGGGACACGGCCGCCATTTCCCGAGGTTCATCCAGGGTCGCAGCTAACCGCCGCTGAAGTGCAAGCAGTACCGAATGGTAGGTATTTCGTCCGATGTTGGCGTGGTCCAGTGGGCAGCCTGCAGCCGATGGACTGACACGCTGAAGGCTGGGCTGCCACCGCGGAGGCCGGAACCTCCGCGGGGGCGGTGTGCGTTGGTTCATCCAGGGTCGCAGCTAACCGCCGCTGATGTTCTGGCGTCTGCGGTGTGACAAAACTGAGACCTAGCTAGGTCGAGCCCGCGGCCAGGCGGGAAGGGGGATGCTGGGGCCCACCTCCCGCCCAGGGCCCGCGAGCCGGCTGTCGTCGTCGGACAGCAAAGTCTGGGAGCCTGGGGGACCTTCTGGCGTGAGCCAGGCGGGCCCCGCAGGGCCAGTGAGGGTGAGATGTCGGGTGCAAGTGGGAGACCCCCCAACGGCTGGCCCGAAAAGGTGGCGGGTGGTCCACTTATCCAGCGTGGGCTGTCTAGCTAGGCTGCGCCGCGGGTGAGATGCGGGGGTGAGCCTTCGCCCCAGCGGAGGGCGGCCCTGGGCATTACGGCCTGAGCCGGGCGCAGCAAGGTGAAACGAGCCCCTTCAGGGCCACCGGTGGCTGGAGGTGGGGGGGCCGGGGGGGCACTCTGGGCAGGTGCCTGTATCTGGACGCTGGGGTAGGCCGTGGCGGGAGCACGTCAACCTTGGGCGTTGGAGTCGCACTTGGCCCACCAGCGGGCCCGCTTGTCAGAGTCGCGGTCGCCCCCTCGTGGAGAGCATCGCGCGCCCCTGCCTTTCCAGTCGGAGTCCGTCCACGGGGGAAACCGCCGCTCCCACGAGGACCACTCCTGCCAGCTCCGCCACTGGCTGGGGGTGGCAATTCTTATGGCTCCAGCCCGGGGGCCCTGTGCCGCTGCACGCGTAACCGTTCGGCTCTCGGCAGCCCAGGGAGCTGGCGCGTCGCGGCTGCCGTATTCGCGAGGGGCGCGCGCGGGAGCGTCGTGTCGCACGGGGAAGTTCATGCGTTTGTTCCGGACTTCGACCCAGTCTACGCCGAGTCTGAGCTCCCAATCCATCCGATATGCGTCGTAGCCAGCGTTGGCCCATGCTTCCAGGAAGTCCGCGCACGTCGTGGACGCATTGAGTTTGGGGCTGCTCTTATAACCTCCCTTGAGGTCTTGACTCGGGGCAGCCCGCTTAACCCACGCATTCCAGATAGCGTTGAAGGAGCCTCCCAATGTCTTCTGAAGGCGTGTGATTTTGTCCTGGATGGGTTCGTCATTTTCCACGTCTGCGGCTGCAATACTGCATCTGTACATGGGGCCGCCGCCCTTGGGGTCGTTAAGGTTCTCGTAGTATGGCTGAGCACCCCTGCTGTCCTTCCAGGGCGCCCTGCGAGCCTCCGTGCGCATGTAGTTCCCCCTCGGGGACTTGGCGGCGCGCCCTCTCCCGTCTTCGACGTCTTCAGAGGCAAGACGGTCGCGCCCATGGCCCCGCGGGGCCCGGTAGGGCGCGCGGTCCATCCTGGCCCCCGTGCGATCCCAAGACGACGCGCTGCCCCTTCCTGCGCCGTCTTTGGCACTCCGGAGCTCCAGGGCTGCAACTTGGTCAACGGTCTGTGAATAGGGCGTCCAGGGCTTGCTGCTTGGAGGCGCTTCCGCGAATGCACCTAGGGGGTCGAAGGGGTCTGCTCCCTCGCCCCCGTCGGCGGCAGGGTCTGGGCTCGCGCTCGGGCTCGTTTCCTTGGTTGTGGCTGCTGCGGCTCCTGAGTCGCCACCCCAGTCAGGCGTGTCGTGCTCGCCCTCGGTCTTGCATGCCTGCCCGCACCTGCCCTGCGCGTCCGCGGGCCGGTCCTTGGCCCCTTCGTTGCCGGGAGCCTCGTACCCCATCCTGGGGGAGTGGCCCGGAAGTGTCTCCTGTTCCCGAAACCGGCTGTCTGGCTGGGGAGCGTTTGCTGCATCGCTGGGTCTGTTCAGCCAGTATGCTGCTGGAGAGTTCGCTGCGACTGCGGCCTCCATGGCGATCTGCACTGGACCCAGCTTCGCCAGTGAGTTGATGGCGCCGTCTGCGAGGGTCGCGGGGTCCATGTCCACGAGGCATTGCAGTAGGGTGCTGAGCCTGTGACGGAGAGGGCAGAGGCCTCGCTGCTCATCCAGGTTGGCCGCGTGCGCCTGCCATTTGCTCGCATGCATCACATTGGCCCGCGTCAGGCGGGAAACCACCCGTGCCGCTGCCGCCCGTCGGCTGTCCCATCGGATACCTGGGGGATGGCACTTGTCTGGGATCGTCTGTCCGTAGATGCTGATCAGGAAGAGGCGCAGACATTGGGGGGGCCAAGACTCTTCATTGGCACGCCCGTGATCCCAGCGCCGTATTCCGCCACGTAGCCCGCCCACCGTCCGTAAATAGTGGGGCTCCACTAGAGCAGGAACTTGACCAAAGAGCGCAGGGCGCTATGAGACTCCTGTCCTGAGAGCTCGGAGGTGGAGCGGGCTGGCAAGGCGGGCTCCGAGGGCGGGGGAATGTAGGAGAACAGGGACTTGATGTCCCGAGCCCCGGCACCTTGGCCGCTCCCCTCTCCGTCGGGGTTGGACTGGCCGACGCCGCTGGGGAGGGGCAATCCTTCGGCGGGGGTAGCTGGTTTTGTGCAGGCGTCTGGAGCTGCGGCGCCGGCGCAGTCTGGGGCGAGGTAGACGGCGATGATGTTGCGGCGCTCAACTTCCACCTCCGTCGTCGACTCCCGCTTGGCTGGTGCCGCGGGGCAGATGCGCGAGGACTGCTGGTCGAGGATGTAGTCGAGCGTACCTGGGGCCACTTTCCAGATATGCGTGAGGCACCGTCTACAGGCCCAGCCAGCGTTCCACTTCCGTTGGGTCCAGAGGGCGGGCATCAGATCCCACGGCGGCAGACCAGTACTGTCGTCGACGGGTGCTTCGGGCTCTGGGTTCCACAGGAAGCAGCCTAGCGCTGGGCGGGTCGTTGCCCACTCCAACAAAGGTGATCCCGCCGGGCAGGTGTCACACCGGGCTGAATAGGTGCCAGTGGAGGGCGACTCGGGGCCGAACCTCCCGTCCGTCAGTTTGCGAGCAGGAAGGGTCGTGTTGGCGGCGCGTGGGCTGAAGGCAGGACGGGCTTTCATGACGAGGTCGCGCAAGGACGTTGGGGTCGGGGCCATTATTGGTCGCCCGTATCCGATCGGGAGCCGAGCCATTGATGGGAGCGCACTGGACTTCCTGTCGGGACGCGACTTTTCCAGGGTGCCCCTGTAGCACTGCAGTCGCGTAGCTAGGGGCCTCTTGCGGCCGCAGTCTTACGCGGCGAGAGGTGTCACGATGCCCCTCTCTTCCACGGAGGTGATCCAGCATCGCTCGCAGAGCCACTTGCAGTTCTTGCCCCGCAGGTACGCCTGGGAGCGGCTCTGCGCAAGGAGGTCCCTCGTGTCGTCGTCTTCCCAGGTGCCGGCCGTGGACTTGAATCCTCTTCTGTGGCAGCCGGCCCCGTCGCAGTCGAAGCGATCGTTTTCGAGGTCGCAACCGAACCTGTCGTCGATCACCCGAGGTGGGATCAGTAGTGCTCCAGGAGCCGGGGAGGCCGGGGAGTCTTCGTCGAGCCGCCTGTTAGACATGGCGATGCCTCCTCCGATGTATTCCAGGGCTGTCATGGTGTTCGGGCATCCGAGCCCTTCCTCCGACCCGCTGAGCTCTCTGCGAAGGGTGCAGATGGAGCACTTGCCCGTACCCAGGGAACTGATCATGGCCGTCTGGACGAGTGCCTCCAAGATCCCCATGGGGGCTTCCAGGGGGAATTTGCTGTTCTGCATGCCGGCCCAGGTCCTTGGGCAATCGCGGTCGACGGCGACTTTGTGGCGGCGTGCGCACGTGGCGAGCACGCTGATGTGCTTGATGGCGTCCTCGAATTTCCCGTGGAGGGCGGTCAGGGCACTCAGGGGGAAGCCCCATGTGTTTGCGAGGGCGGTCCTGCATTCGAGGTGGACGTTCTGCCAGGGAAAGCAGATGCCCATTGCTGCCTCTAATGTCCCCCGCGGCCTCCGGGCAAGGGAAAGGCCAGAGCGTTGCTCGCGGCTCGCGCAGCTGGATCATCATGACGACCAGGAGAACTCTGAGCGAGGGGGTGTCCAGGGGGCTGCCGTCGCTGGTGCGGAAGGACCGCCTAGTGCCGAGTCGGCTTGGCCGGCTTGGAGAAGGGACTTTAGGTGCTGCATTCCGGGGTGGGCGCGGTGCCTCTTACATCCCCCCGCGTCGGCGCTCCATGCCCCGGGGAACTGGCGCAAGATCTCGGGCGGGGTGCACCGGTTGGCGCCCTGTGGGCGGTGGCTGATGCCTCTCACTCTGGGCAGGGGTAGGAGCGAGTCGGCGGGGGCGGCTAAGCTCTCATCGTTCCAGGGGGGGCCCAGCCCGAGGAACCAAACCAGGGCTGCCCACGTCATGTTGTAGACCAAGCTGCTGGAGTCTATGCCCAGTTCTACGTCGTAGCAGAACCCTAGGTGACTCCACGCCTTTCGGTCACAGAGGCCCGGCTGTCTTGGCGTGTCGACCATGGAGAACTGGTGGGGGCGCAGGCCGGAGACTGTGTACATGACCACCCCCATGGCGGGGTCCTCGACTAGCCTCTGCAGACTGTTGCGAATGGCTTCGCCAAGGCAGACCCTGGAAAATGCTGGGTCCAGCGGAGCTGCAATCTTGTCGGCGAAGTTTTTCTCCATTGAGGCCCGGGCTTTCACTATCGCGCGGTCAGCCCCTTGATGACGTCGTCGCCTGCGTGCGAGGGGGATTCTGGGATCCAGGAGGTGAGGTCCTTGATGGGGTCGAACTCCTCGTCGACAACGAGGGGCCACCGCCTGCCATGCGTACCCATAGTTTGGCGAAGCGACCATACTCGGAGAGCTCACGGAGGCGGGACCCTGTGGCTGTGGCAAACATCCTTCCGTCGCCGATGATGGCGACGTTGCGCGTCGCTCTGGGGATGGCGACGTTCACCCTGTTGGCGTTGTCCATACTTCCCCAGTCGCGCCTGTTGTTGGACCTGGTTGCCAGGAAGATGACCAGGTCCGCATCCCCGCCTTGGCTGGAGTCAAGTGTGGAGAGAATTAGCCTGCCGTTCGCTAGGCATTCCCCCCGCGACTCGTCGCACGCCTGGGAACTCCAGGGAGATGCCAGTGAGCCTCGAGTCATATTGGTCGAAGACGCTGGCGAGGTTACCTGGATCGGGTGGGCGTCGGGGGGAGTCTGTGGCGGGGCCATTGCCTTTGCCTGTCTCGTCTTTTCCCTTCCCCCTGCCTTTGGCTTCGGACTGTCTGAGTGTGCCGCTGACGCCGCGGTTGCTCTGAGGCCACCGGTTCTCGAGGATGGCACACTGCAGCTGATAACCGACGACAAAACGCACCGCGGCTCCTTCCTTCATTGCGGGCAGAAGGGCGAGGATGATATCCACCGTTTGCGCTGCTTCCAGGAGGTCGGCGCACCCAGCGTGCAGTTTGGATGCGACTCCTAGGGAGAGGTCGTCAATCTCCAGGGGGTTGCTTGCCTGGGCCCAAGTTACTCAGCATATTGTACATGTCGTCGCTGCCGGTGCGAGCGGCTCGCGCTAGCTCCTCGAGCTTGAGGTCGTTCCAGGGTCTGAACTCCTGCCATGGTAGACCCTTGACCAGGGGCCTCTGGGTCAGGGGGTCTACCAGCCCGGTTTGCACGGTGCTGTTGTAGAAGACCCAGTTGGGCCAGGCCAGAAGCAGGGGGTGCACGCGGTAACACAAGCTGAGCTGCATCACGGCTGACTCGTTGCCCCTTAATGCGTCGTGGAGACGGTCAAACATGGACAGGCATAGCCCCTGGTCCGCGGCCTTCCTGAAGATGACTGTGGGAGGGAGCTGCTCGGGGTCGCCGACCAGCAGTAGGCGCCCTCCTGAGCGGATAACGCTGTCCAGGGGCATGGTCGCCATGAGTTCGCGTCTGCCCATGTGTCCACGGTAGCGACCGAGAAGATCGTCTTGCCCGTTCCAGGGGGGCCGCGTACGATCGTCACGCGGTGGCTGGTGGAGGCCTCAGGGCCCTCGTGGCGTCACAGTTGAGACTGTGGCGCTTGGCGCCTTCCTCCAGGGATTCCTGTGCCGGGAGGTCGCGGGCACGCTGGAACACCTGACCGGTGGCTTCGTCCACCTCTGGGTCGGTGAACGGTGGGGCGGCTGGGGGCCCGGCGGGGCGGGTGGGCATCGCAGAGAGGCGCCAGGCGCAGGTAGGTCGGTGCAGGGGAGGCGGGCTCCCGGGGTGGCGGTCGCACGCGCCCTGAGGCCCTGTCCGCACCTAGCGGTGCGAGCGGCGTCGTCGGCGATGGACTTGCCCCTCCTGTCGGCCGTTCGAAAGGTGAGAAGGTAGGTGATGACGTCCAGGGGGGTACCGAAGAGATCGAGGGGGACCTGCTGCAGCTTGTATATCTCGGCGATTGCTGCCGAAATCCTCCAAAACTGGATCTCGGAGGGCGCCCGGTCCAACCTGTAGAACGGTTTGCCTTCGTAGTTGGGTCGGTCGATGCTGCCATCTGCGCGGAGAGCCCCGCACTTGGCGGCATTGCAAACGTCGACGCACTCGTTGCTGAGGTACTTGGTGCCCGGTGGGAGCCTCAGCGCCTGGCAGTCGCCGGGTGGGATTGTGCCTCCGAGGTCGGGAGGCCTCTGTAGCTTGACTGTGGCGACTTGGTCCACCGCTGGGCTGGTGAGGCTGAGGAGGAGGACCTGCGCGTCCTGCCCCGCGTCCTGGCCTTTGAGGAAGATCTTAAACCCTGAGCCCCACTGTAGGTGCAGTAGCTCTTTCCCTAGACGTGGTGGGAGAGCATTCCTCAGCTGGTGGTGGTCAAGGATGGAGCAAGTCGATGGGGGTGACGGATACTCCCAGGGCGCAGCTTTGCCTTCTGAGGAGGTCTGTTTTGGCTTCAACGGTCCCGTCCCATACTGTCTCAGTCGCGGCCATGCGTTCGGTCCAGGCGAGCCTCTCGAGGGAACGCCCTCTCTGCCTTAGCTCCTGCGGCCAATGGGGTGGGAGTGGGATGGCGTCTGGGATGTTACCCAATGGTGCGTGCAGATGGAACTGGGCGCCTCCGCAGCTGGCGGGGGTGGAGTATAACTGCCTGACGGCATCGGCCGCCGTCATCGCCGGCGACTCCAGTATTACCTTCCGCGCGCCTGGGGGGGACGTGTCCCCGTAGTCGAAGCCTGCCCACCCATCTGGTGCTTCCGTACGCCGTCCTTCGGCGGAGTCCTGGGACGATGCCCTGCTTGAGGCGTTCGGTATGTAATCTCCTGCGTGGTGTCTGTACGGGGGCTAGGGGTTGGTGGCGGTGGTGCGGCCGGAGCTGTCTCTGACACGGGGCCCTTCTGCCGATCTCGTGCCACTGGTACTCCCCCGGGTCCAGGTTCGTCTCGACTGTTGGGGAGGTCGTGCTTCCAGGGAATGGATGGTGCCAGGGGGGGCGACAAAATTGAACATGTCGTCCCTGTAAGGAAAGTTGAGGGGAACGTTATCCCAGTCATCCGGGAAGAACCAACCGGGGAGAAAAGCCAGTTCTCGCTCTTTTTCCGGCTCCGGTGGCTTCCATCTGGGCCAAGGGAACCTCCTGATGTCGCAACCGTGAGTATGGTCATAGGTTCCTCCACGAGTCATGGTCCACAGATTACCCGCGGCGGTGAATTCCTGGGGATCGGGCCATCCGTCGGTCCACTGCCCGGTGCCTTCGCCCCAATGATCCCACTGGAGCAAGTGTCCCTTCCCGTCACAGTGTTTTTGGCATACCTCGCACCACCAGCACCATTCGCCGTGAAATGTGCCCACCGCATCCAGGGGCACTCGCGTGCACGGAAAGGGTGGAGGCCTTCGATCACTGGGGGGCCCTTCTGGGCGGCATGCCTCGCAGGCCGGCCAGCGGGCTAGTGGTCCTTGATTGGATCTGCGCCTGCCCATCTTCCAGGGTCGCAGCTAACCGCCGCTGAATGTTAGCTGGCGGGGATATTTTTTTGATCTGCGGCTCCAAGGACGATTCCAGAGATCGGGTCGCATCGAGCATGGGGCAGCACGCAAGATAATTGCCAGCGGGCCAAAAGCCAACGCCAGAGTGCAATTAGCGAACGCATGCAGTGGCATTCCAGAGAGCGGGACGAATCGAGCATGAGGCAGCATGAGCCAGAGAAGGCGTAGCGAGCTTGGGGGGCCAAGCGAGATAATTACCAGCAAGAGCCAACGCTGGGATGCAAGTGCGAAGCGAGATAATTACCAGCGGGCCAAAAGCCACCGCCGGATGCACATGCGAGGACCAGGAACCCTCACTCACGGAGCAACTAAGGCTCATGGACAGCTGCACGTCACCAGTAGGTTAAGCACCACTGAACACGGCCATCAGACGAAATGCTGGTGGGGATACGCGAAGCGTCAAGACTTGATTAGAAAGAGGTGGAAGAGAAGGTGACGAAGACACGGCGACAACGATGACGACTGACTACTCCGGTGTATACGCAACGTACCCCAAAAGAAAACATGGAAGGGACGCAGTAGAGGCATCAGGCAGATCGCTAACAGAGGGAGCGAAGAGTGAGTGACAGTGCGGGAAGGATTCATGCCAAATGTCGGAGTGGGCTCCGATCAAGACGACAGAATCTGCAGCGGGAGCTGCACCAGGCAGGATTGATGAGAAATACACAGAAGGCATTCGCTGAATCGATCCTGCGCCATGTCTCAACCTAGAAAGTCACCAGCTTACGACGGTGCCAAACAAACATGCCTTCTCGGTGCTTTTCTCAGCTGCCCGGGGCAAAACATGATCGCGATCGAAAGCGTGAAAGGACAGACCCGAACCGAGAACCGATAACCGTGACCGGACCCGACAGAACCGGACCAAAACAGGGGAAACAAAAAGCCGAACCAGCTGCAGAACTGGACCGAACCGAACCGAGCCGATCCCTTCATGCGAAAGGGAGAGTGGCACTTTCCGCAAGTCCTCCAAACTTGATTGTTGCCTCAGGTGCGCGGCCCGTCGCAAACATTTTTGGGGAAGCGCTCCGAGACTCTGCCGCTGGACGTTGCCTTCATGCATGCCACAAAACAGACATGTAGGAATGGGAGGAGGAAAACGGCGAGGAAGTGGAAGAGGGGAGGTGGAGAAGAAGAACGAGCAGGAGGACGAGGACAAGGATGAGGACGAAGACGACGACGAGGATAACTGATTGGGATCCAAGTCTACGCCGAGGGAGGAGGGGGGGGAAGACAAAGGCGATTACGAGGATGAGGATACTGACGGGGGCCCAATTGTCCCCCGGGGGGGGGGGCAAGAGAAGGA
>CAUYUJ010002631.1:64941-72441 GCA_963575745.1 Prorocentrum cordatum
TCCTCCTCCTCCTCCTCCTCCTCCTCTTCTTCTTCTTCGTATTATTCTTATTCTTCTTCTTCTTATTATTATTATTATTATTATTATTATTATTATTATTATTATTATTCTTATTCGTATTCTTCTTCTTATTATTATTCTTAGTATTCTTATTATTCGTATTCGTATGAGTATTAGTCTTCTTCTTCTTAGTATTATTATTCTTATTATTCGTATTAGTCTTCTTATTCTTCGTATTTTTCTTCTTATTAATAGTATTATTCTTCTTCTTATTATTATTATTATTATTCTTATTATTATTATCCTTCTTCTTCGTATTATTATTATTAGTCTTCTTATTCTTAGTCTTCTTCGTCTTCATATTATTGTTCTTATTCTTATTATTATTATTGTTATTCTTATTCGTCTTATTAATATTATTCTTATTATTCGTCTTCTTCTTATTAATTTTATGTTTCTTCTTCATATTATTATTATCATTATTATTATTATTATTCTTATTATTATTATTCTTCTTATTATTCTTATTCTTATTATTCTTATTATTCTTATTATTCTTATTATTATTACTATTATGCGTCTTCTTCTTATTCGTCTTCGTCGTCTTCTTCTTCTTCCTCCTCCTCCTCCTCCTCCTCCTCCTCCTCCTCCTCCTCCTCCCGCCTCCTCGCCTCCTCCTCCCTCCTCCTCCTTCCTCCTCCGCCTCCGCCTCCGCCTCCGCCTCCTCCGCCTCCGCCTCCGCCTCGCTCCGCCTCCTCCGCCTCCGCCTCCGCCTCCTCCTCCTCCTCCTCCTCCTCCCTCCTCCTCCTCCTCCTCTCCTCTCCTCCTCCTCCTCCTCCTCTCCTCCTCCTCCTCCTCCTCCTTCCTCCTCCTCCCTCCTCTCTCCTCCTCCTCCCCTCCTCCTCCTCCTCCTCCTCCTCCTCTCCTCCTCCTCCTCCTCCTCCTCCTCCTCCTCCTCTCCTCCTCCTCCTCCTCCTCCTCGTCCTCCTCCTCCTCCTCCTCCTCCTCCGTCCTCCTCCTCCTCCGACTCTTCCTTCTCCTCCTCCTCCTCCTCTTCCTCCTCCTCCTCCTCCTCATCCTCCTCATCCTCCTCCCCCTCCTCGTCCGCGCCCTACATGACTGGACCAAACCAAACTGGACAAAGGACCCGTCCAGACGAGTCCAGGTCAGACCACACATAACTAAACCCGTCAAGGCCAGTCCGAAGAAGGCCAGCCAAATCATGGGGGGAGGAGGAAATCGACACATTAAAAGACGTCTGCCCATCCATGTTATAATAGCACTCCCCCTCACCCTCGCCTTCATCGTGGCAGCCCTCCTCCTGTTTCTCCTCTCCGTCCTCGCCGTGCTTCGCAATCTTCCAGCGCTACCGTATGATTAGCTTCCTCTCTTAGGGTGGTAGGCGATACGGTCGGCGGCTCGCATCTTCCAGTGGAAGACGGCTTCGGAGGTTAACTGATTGTCTTCCCCGCCCGTGACGGACGTGTACGCCGACGACCTGTGCTTCGAGGTAACGGCCAGGCTGACGAGTGTGGTGGACCTCGCCGCCGGGCGGCTCACGAAGCTGGCAGACGCCCTGTGGACAGATCGTCGCTGGCCCATCGCGAAGAACGAGACCCTCCTCACCCTCCGCGAAGCGGCGGCGACCGAGAGTGCGGTCCGCGAGGCTGATGCGCATCGGCCTCCGCCACCACGACGGGCTGCAGATCTGGAGCACCCAGGCTCGGGCAGGGCAGCTGCTGCCCTGCCGACTCGCTCGACGGCGGGCTCAGCGCCCTGCTCGTCGCCTGCCACGTTTCCGCCGCCTCGGGGGCGCTGGGCAAGCGCCTGGGCTGGATCCAAAAAGGGATGCGACGGAGTGTACCACCCTCAATCCCAGAAAATCCGGTCCCTGAAGAAGGGTTCTAGTTGTAAATGCAACCCCATGACGCGACTTGTCAGGACCCTTCCATCTCCGTTGCCCAAGATGGGTAACTAATAGATTACCCTAGTTTACCCTTCACCACGCCGCGTCGGCCGGGGGTGGACTCACCAAAACAAATCGAATGGTCGAAATGTGAGCGGGTTTCCCAGAAGCTGGCGGCGGTGCCCAGGGGGTGAGTTCAAGAAAAATCGCAGGCGGATGAGAGGCGAACGGATTTCCCGAAGTTGGCGGCGGCCAAGGGTCACCTCGTAAATCAGCACAGACTCCCCGTTGCATCTTCGCCAAAAGGAGTGGATCGGGGCGACAAAGACGACGGCGACGAATTGCGGGATATGAGCCCTATGAGCCCTATAAGCCTTCCTGCGAGCGAAGAGAACTGAATGTAAATTCTGAATTTTGAAAGCCAGCATGGGATCGTGTACCAGCGAGGGGGGCAGCACAGTCTGGTGGACATACGGCTTAGTGGGGAAAGTGTCAGTGTCTGACACTGATGAAGAGGAGCAAGTGCACTTCGGTCGGAAGAAGTAGGTAAAAACATTAGAAGAAGCGTGTTCTGCCGCTGCTGGCAGAAAACTGAGGGGGGTCATTACAGTGGGTTTCCTACCCGTGCCCCCCCTTCGAAAACGGGGGGGTGTCACTGGGGGTTCCAAGCCCCCCGCCCCCCCGGTCCATCATGAAAAGGGGGGGTCACTACCAGTTCGAACCCCCTCCCCCCCTCCTCGCCGCTGGCAAACGACGAAAGAGTAGCACAAGGCTAGGGGTGCGAACGCGGATGAGAACGAAGGCGAGGACGAGCAGAAAGGCGAGGAGATGGCAGGGTAGCGGCAGCGGGGCCGAGTCGATGCAGAATCACGACCCCGAATAGGCTAAACCGATCCAGCCACGACAGGCCCAGCAGCTTCCGCCGTGTGCGCCGAAGGACGGCATCAGAGCCCGCCGCCGCAGAGGCGACCACCATCGGGATCCACCCAAAAGGGGGTGACCCCGAAGGGGGGGCGGCACGGGTTCGATCCGCTGGTGCACCGAACTGCCGCACACAGGTGCCCCCCGCATGCCCCACCTATCGGCAAGTATCAAGCGGTGCAAAAACCGATCAAACGCACACACACACACACACACTTCCCCCGTCGGCGGTGAGGCAGGAGGCAGTCCGCTCCAGCGTGTGGCTAAACAGAGCAACCGAATGCGAATTGTCCGGCGCACAAGAGGATCGAACTCTCACACACACACACACACACACACTGGGGCGTACACACACACACACACACACCCTTTGCGGAATGCCGACGGATCCCTGCTCGGTTCGGGCGCGGAACGCCGCAGTGCGCCTTCTCCGGGCCCAGCATCCACGCGCCCGGCGGCACGTCGACGTCGTGTTCGCCGTCCGAGCGGCCGCTGCGCGAGTGCCTCGGGCGCCCATTGGCGCCGAAAAGAGCGCAACGAAGAAAAGATGAGGAGGAGGAGGAGGAGGAGGACGAGGACGAGGAGGAACAGGAGGAGGAGATTTTCTGTGGCTGCGGGTGGGGTGCCAAAGTAACACCAGGCGTTGCAGCAGTCTACTCACCGCCTGGCAGGCGCATACTTTCCAAGGCCACATTTTGTTATGTTCCTTTGGCCCTTCTCAACCTGCTGCGCCCGCCAGGTTGGTTTGTTGTTCGCTCCGCTAAATCGGCGTATGTGTTTTTGTCACCCAGTAACGTTCCAGGCTGCCGCCATAAGCTTGCGCAACTTTAAAAAGGAGGAGGTGGAGGAGGAGGAGGACGACGACGACGACGACGAGGTCAACGCAGACGAGGTCGCGTTCGAGGACGAGGGCGTAGAAGACAACGAGGGCCGACCAGGACCAGAAAGAAGAGGGGAAGGCGCGCGGTCCCCCATGGCTGGGCCCCTGGCAAGGGGAGCCCTGCTGCGAACGGCCAGGGGCGGAAGGGAGGAGGGGGAGGCCTTCTCAGAAGGCGGCGGGGTTTCTCAAAGCCCTCCGGCCCTCGGAAAGGCTCTCTGCGCCCTCGGGGCAGACTCGGACCACTTCGCGGAAGGCCCGAGGCCATCCTGAGCCTTCTGAGAAGGCCCGCCCCTCTTTGCTTCCCCCTCCGGGCTCGCCGCCGACAGACCCTGCCCTGCCACCCCCCACCCGTCGAAGCTGGCGCAGCGCCTGCAGACTGCCTTTGCGAGGCCTGGCGTGCGGCGCCGCGCCGCCGATAGGCGACCCACCCCCCACACAAACAAAACAAAAAAAAAAAAAACGCACCGCCTCTCCCGCGCGGCGGCGCGCCAGGGAAGGAAGCAGGGACAGCTGCGTCGGCCTGGCACGTAGTGATGTCGGGGTTGCTGCAAGTGCCCCTGTCCCAAAGTGCCCCCTGGTTTTTCGCTCGGCTTGGGAGTCCGAAGGGCCCTCTGGGCCTCGTGATGGGGTGCTCTGGAGGCCACGCGAGCCTCCTTGGAAGTCCTGGGGCCACTGTGGGCCCGGGGCGCTTCTGGCAACACCCCGTAATTTCGTACGTTCTTGAGTCCCCGCTTAAATCGGCCACCGTCCCCGGAGATACGGTCGAAGCGCATACTGTGTTCAAGGTCGTCGTGGACATCCAAAACCTATTTTTCTGAAGCCCCAATGAATCTGAAACGACCAACAGGGCCCGGAGACTTCCAAGAGACCCCGACCCCAACGACAGCAGACTCCGCAGGCGAACGCATCAGAACTAGTGTGAAACAAACGTAGGATCGGAAATGCGGGCAAGTGTAAAATAGTGACAGAATAAAGCCTCAAAGCCTCGGGGGAGCGTGCGCTACTTGCCCTAGAAAATAAACGCACTGGAATGGGGAGGGGAGGATGAGGAGGAGGAGGAGGAGGAGGAGAAGGAGGACGAGGAGGAGAAGGAGAAGGAAGAAGAAGAGGAGGAGGAGGGGAGGGGAGAGGCGAGAGAAGCCATTCCAACGCCAGAAACAGCGCTCATGCCAACCTGCCATAAGCGAGACGTTCATCTCAACCATGGGTTGGGAGAACGGGCTGGTTTGGGAAATCATCGACCGACCTTCATTCAGCCTGGGCACCCACATGACAACTGTTGTGCAAACGCAGAGAAATACGCTACGCAATTTCGATTCCAAACTGATACGAGGTGCCCCCGAAACGTGTCATCTAACCCCGTGCACTGCGCGACAGAGAGAATTAAACGCGCCAGCACTGGGATAAGTCGGGGGCAATCTAAACGGTGGCAGCCCCGACTGGGCAGATCGACAAACGAGCTGGCGTTAAGCTCTGAAGGAGGAGGAGGAGGAGGAGGAGGAGGAGGAGGAGGAGGAGGAGGAGAGAGGCTCGAAGCGGCGGGAACCCAGGGCCCGGCTCAAGCTGCTGTGGCGCCTCGGACTCACCCGAGGCGGCGTCCTCGGCTGGTCCGAGGGCGCGGCCGCAGGCGCCGACCCGGCAGGTTCAGGGATCTATCTACTGACCCGGGCCAATCCAGACAAGGGCCAGCCAGGCGTTGCAGGATCTTGCAAGATCCTGAAAGATACTGCAGGATCCTCCGCCCAAACCTGGGTCAATGCAACCCTGGCCCTGCAGGATCCTGCAAGATCCGGCGCTGGGGCTGACCCCCGTTTGCATTGACCCCCGTCTCTTTAATCCCGTCGGGTGACGGGTCTACGCTGCCAGGGTGCCCGCGCCTGAATTCCACGTCAGCAACCTCCTGGGCGTGGCTGGGCAGGCACTCGCGCCGCTCGCCTCCAAATCTCGGCGGTTATCTGGCACCGGATTCGGCGTTCCTCTGCGTGCATTTCTGTGCCCTTGCGCCACGCGGCGAACCAAGCTCGAAACGAGCTGCCTGGCCTGCGGATGCGGGCGCCCAGAGCAGCTGACCGCGATGGACCGATTGTCGGCGTAGGGCGACGAAATCTATACAGATCCACTGCTCCCAGTCCCATGATGGGCCTGGCCAGGAGCAGCGGACACGCACAGATCTTGTCGCCCTTCAACGCCCACCGCGACCAACTCGCGCGCAGAAGGCGCGAGCCGATCGACCTTGCGACATCGCATCGCCTCGCAAGAGCCCGCAGCGATCTCCACGCCCAGAGCTGCAGGGCGATCGCTGTGAGAACATCTACAATCGGCGGCGAGCCCTGGGGGGGAAGAGAGAAGGAGAAGGCCTTCTCAGAAGGCGGCGGGGTTTCTCAAAGGCCCTCGCGCCTTTTGAACCGTTTTCTGCGTCTTCGGGGAAGGCTTGGAAAGTTTCCCAAAGGCCGGGGGACTTCAAAGCCTTCTGAGAAGGCCTTTTCCTTTTCAAATCCCCCCCGGGCTCGCCGCCGACACAAGGCGAAACCTTGGACGTGAGGAAGCAAGGCCCGTGGGCGCACGCGCCGTCGTGGACTAGAGGCTACTCGCGATGTCGCAGAGCTCGCCGCGGACAGCATTATTATGGCCGCGCGTGCTGGGCCCGCATGCGCACAGGAGGCCACGAGTGCCGACAGGCCCAATCACTCCGTTGCCGCAGCTGCCGCACGGAGTGAAGTCGCCTGGGCCCGCTGCTCCGAGCCGCAGCCGCACGGCCGTGACGAACGCCTCCTCTGAGAGCATCTTCTCGCTGTCCCGGCCCACGGCCCACGGCCGCCCACAGGAGACGTCTGGATGGGAGAGCTCGCTGAGCAGCTGCTCGCGCTCCCGATCACCAGCCTCGCGCACTTTCGCCAGGAGGCCGCGCGCAACACCCAGGCGGGTGGGCTACCATCCGCGCGGTCACCTGATCCGCGCGGTCACCCTGCAAATGGACAGCGAAGAGCCTGAGGTTGCCCTCCGGCCAGCGGAACGAGAACAGCTCGCGTCGGCGAGGTCTCCTCTGAAGGTATCCACGCAAAACAGACTCGCGAGAAAGCTTGGGAATCATGCCACGGGTTCCTCGGATGGGCAGCTGAACCTGTCTTTGAGCTTCAAGCAGCTGCAGAACGCAAGACCTCGCTTGGCAGCCGCAGCCCGCTCTTGGGCACAGGGGCAGCGGGATGCTCTGGACCCTCGGCGCCCGCGTCCGGCACCGCGGCCCCCCGGCCGGGCGCCTGCCGCCCCGCGGCCAGGCTGGACCTTCCTCCCCATCGTCGGCTTCTCCGTCGCCCTCCTCGCCTGAGCACCAATCTCGCCACTTCCTGTCCACGGCGTCGGCTGTCCTCTCGACGGCGTCCTGGGACTGCTGCCTAAAACCCTGGAGGAGAGAGTCGAGCCATCTCCAAAGTGCCGCGCTGGTCCGCTGGTCGTAGTGGTGCAAGCGCGACACTCGCGGCCCGAAAAAGCAATCCCAATGTGATTAAATTAAATTTAACAAAAAATGCTCCTAGCTTCGCTCCATCCGTCGCCGTGACTGAGGTGTTCATCAACTTTGGCTCGTCGCTTCTAGGCCGCGCGGAGCAGGCGGAGCAAATGCAACAAGTTCTGCTCCGCGAGAAAGGGCGCATCCCGTGCGATGTTTTGCCTGGTCCAGCGCGGAACAAGTTCTGGCCCCGTCCTGAACTTCCAGGGACCGCACCATCTCACGTCAGGAAGAACCTGACTGCCTGGCTGAAGCCGTGCATCCCTGGCGGAGGCGTGGGCAAATAGA
>CAUYUJ010002631.1:77441-87576 GCA_963575745.1 Prorocentrum cordatum
CACTCTATAGATATATGTATATATATATATATATATATCCACCTAGCCCTGAAACGTAGCATTCACCTCTCAATTAGGTTTCTCGGGTACTCTCCCGTGCGGGCGCGCTAACAAAAACTGTTGTGATAGCGAGCCCCCTCCACAGGAACCGACGGGCTTCAAGGTGGAGAGCGAAATGATGGACCAATGGGGAGCCAGAGCCACAGAAGAAAAAAGTACAGCGACGTGGATCGACGACTCCGAGTGCGAGCATGCGCGCACGTGGCGACAGAAAGAAGATCCGATACAAATATGAGCCCAGAACCGATGTGCCGAGACGAACCCGAATCGCAGCAAGATGGCCCACGGCAACGTCGTCCTATTCGATCTGCCTGCCGCTGGCCGCGATGTTGGGCGTCGCCTCTGGTCGGCGGCGCGCCCGGGGGGAGAAGCGAGAAGGGGCGGGCCTTCGCAGAAGGCTCGGAAGTCCCCCCCGCCTTCTGAGACACTGAGCGCTTCCCGACGGGAAGGAGAGGGCAGGAGGACGATGGGGGGGCGGCAAGGGGACGGGTGGAAGAGCGTGGGGAGGGGGTCCAATCGCGCATGACTCGGCGGCGAGCGAGGGGGGGAAATGAGGAGAAGGCCCTCTCAGAAGGCGGCGACAGAGGCCTTATGAGAGGTTCTCTGCGTCTTCGGGGAAGGCTTAGGACATGTCTCAGAAGGGTGGGGGGCTTCCGAGCCTTCTGAGGAGGCCCACCCCTTCTCACTTCCCCCCCAGGGCTCGCCACCGATCCCTGATGGGAAGAAGAGTGGCGGAGGACGATGGGGGGGCGGCAAGGGGACAAGGGTGGAAGAGCGTAGGGAGGGGGTCCAATCGCGCATGACTCTGTGTCCCTGCTCCTCCACCCCCGGAGGTCCAGCTGCATCGTCGCTGCCCGCTTGTGATGGATTACTCGAGCCGACAGGCTCGAGCAAGGCGCCCCTCGATGAGAGGAGACTCCAAGCAGTCCATGCACGACTCAAGCGTTGGACAGGCTAAGTTCTGAAGGCGGCAATGGACGGAGCCACACGACGGGGGCCGCTGAGCAAGAACGGCCACTGGACGCGGGACAGCGCCTCCGATCCCAGAATCCGCGAGGGGGGGCCACACGGCACGCGCGGCACAGCCGCAGAAGTAGTGGCAACACCATCCGCAGCAGCAGAACCCCAAATGGTACCACGGGCACCTGGCCAAGAGCCACCGAAGAAGTTCCCCAGCTCATCTCACAGCAGTGTGCAAGGACCCTGCGGCACTCGCTGTGCAGCGAGCCCGCGCCACCACACATGGGGAAGCAAGCATCAACGGATCTGCAAGCAGAAGCCTGGACCACGAAAGATCTGGAGAGGGAGAAGCGTGGGAAACGAGTCAGCCGCCCATGCCCGTGGCAAATGTAATTAGAGGCCTCCTAGATCGGGTCCGAGTAGATGGGGTCGGAGGATCGCGCCGCGTCGGCGACGTCAGCGTGGAGAAAATCGAGCACCGCATCGAGCCGCATCGGCGGTGCATCGGCGATGCGGCGCGATCCTCCGACCCCACATGCTCCGACCCCATCTGGGAGGCCTCGACAACTGTAATGCCCCTCCCCTCAAGGGCGGACCTGGTCGGCGTGGTCGTGGTAGTGCTGGGTCTGTGCGTGGTGGTGTTGGTGGCCTCGGTGAGGAGGCGCGGCGGTCCGTGGCTCGGAGCACGAGCAAGTCCGTAGCGCGTGTCTCCGGGGAGAGGTCCGCGGTCGCCGCCGTCTCCTCCTCCTCCTCCTCCTCCTCCTCCTCCTGCTCCTCATCCTCCTGCTCCTCATCCTCCTGCTCCTCATCCTCATCATCATCATCATCATCATCATCATCATCATCATCATCATCATCATCATCATCAAAATCATCAGCATCATCATCATCATCATCATCATCATCATCATCAGCATCAGCATCAGCATCAGCATCAGCATCAGCATCATCATCATCATCATGGTCATCATCATCATCATCATCATCATCAGCATCAGCATCAGCATCAGCATCAGCATCAGCATCATCATCATCATCATCATCAGCATCAGCATCATCATCATCATCATCATCATCACCCCTCATTTTCATCCTTACTCATCCTCCTCCTCACTCCTGCTTTTCCTTTCCTTTTCCTTTCCTTTCCTCCTCCTCCTCCTCCTCCTCCTCCTCCTCATCATCATCATCATCATCATCATCATCATCATCATCATCATCATCATCATCATCATCATCATCATCCATCATCATCATCATCATCATCATCATCATCATCATCATCATCATCATCATCATCATCAAAATCATCAGCATCATCATCATCATCATCATCAGCATCAGCATCAGCATCAGCGTCAGCATCAGCATCATCATCATCATGGTCATCATCATCATCATCATCATCATCATCATCATCATCAGCATCAGCATCAGCATCAGCATCAGCATCAGCATCATCATCATCATCATCATCATCAGCATCATCATCATCATCATCATCATCATCATCATCATCATCACCCCTCATTTTCATCCTTACTCATCCTCCTCCTCACTCCTGCTTTTCCTTTTCCTTTTCCTTTTCCTTTTCCTCCTCCTCCTCCTCCTCCTCCTCCTCCTCCTCCTCATATCATCATCATCATCATCATCATCATCAGCAGCAGCAGCAGCAGCATCATCATCATCATCATCATCATCATCATCATCATCATCATCATCATCATCATCATAAACATCATCATCATAATCACCATCATCATCATCAGCATCATCATCAGCAACATCATAATCATCATGATCATCATCATCATCATCATCATCAGCAGCATCATCATCAGCACTACAAGTATCATCAGCAGCATCATCATTATCAGCATCATCATCACCATCATCATGATCATCATCGTCATCATAACCATCATCATCATCGTCAGCAGCATCAGCATCAGCATCATCGTCATCATCATCATCGTTTTCATCATCTTTGTCGTCACCATCATCATCACAATCGCCATCATCATCCTCATTATCAGCCTCATATTCCCGCATCAGCATCATCCGCATCATCAGCATCTCCTATCACCATCAGCATCATCAGCATCATTATCATCAGCATCATCATCATCACCCGCAGCATCATCAGCATTCGCATCATCATCATCATCAGCAGCATCATCATCATCATCATTATCATCATGATCATCATCAACAGCAGCAATATCATCATCGCCATCATCATCCTCAGCATCAGCATCATCATCAGCTTCCACATCAACATCATCATCATCATCGCCACCAACAGCAGCATCACCAACATCATCATCATTGTCTTCGTCATCGTCATCGTCATCATCATCGTCCGCATCATCCTTGTCCTCCTCATCCTCCTCATCGTCTTCATCCACTCCTGCTCCTTATGAATCACTCCTCCATGTCGCATCCCGAGGCCAGTCGAAAGGGCGGCCAGGCGTTTCGTGCGGAGGGCTTCACGGACGGAGTGCGGCTCGTTTTCAAAGTGCGGATTTCGCCTTAGCGCCATGCGCACCCGATTTCAGACCGCAAGAGCTGCAAGGATTGAGGGCGGGTGGTTTTCAAATGTGGGTATCGCCTTACCACCGCGCACAATCGTCTTCAACACGTGCGAGAGTTTCACATAGTCCCAAGGTCAACGTACCAGGAATGGCATGTCAGAAGATTGCAGGACTGGCAGGGCCCAACAGTTTTGATGATTCACTGACTTGAAGTCACAGCAACGGCGTTCTGGCACGATGCAGGATCGCCAAGACGACACAATCAGGTTGATTCGTGGCGCTGGGCTTCCGGAAATGGTGTCTTGACACGCGCCAGGAGCTTCAAGCGGTTGCATCCCAGTGGAGAAATTCCCCGAATGGAATGAATTACTACAGGGGCCTGTGAAGAGGGAGCTTGGAGGAAGGGTGTATTCCAACATCGTTGGTGGGTCTTGGGTTTACGCTGATCATCCCTCCTCCTCCTCCTCCTCCTCCTCCCCCTCCTCCTCCTCATCGTTTTCCTCCTCGTCCTCCTCCTCCTCCTCCTCCTCCTCCCCCTTCCCCTCCCAATCCTCCCCCTTCCCCTCCCAATCCAATGAAAAGAAATCGGAAAACCACCCACGATGGCCGTCGCCGCGCAGTAGACGAGCTCGACACGATGGACGCCTCCGAACAGGCGACGAACTGGTAGAGCAGCTCCCGGAGCCCCGCCCCAGCGCCGGCTCAGCCGGCCGCCTCCGCGCGCAGCTCGGCGGCCCGCGACCTGCGGTCCCCGTCGAGGGAGGCCCGCAGCTGCCGCGCCCTTGCGCGGTGCAAGGCGACGCTGAGCTCGGCGCCCCAGCGCTGGGCCAGGGCGCTGGCCACCGCCGCGGCGCGCTCTTCGTCCACCAGCTCAGCTTGGTCTTGCACGAGCTGGCGGAGGTGGCGCAGAGCCGCCTAGCCGTGCAGGCCACCCGCGTCAAGGGCGAGCGGCAGCAGCGGCCAAGGGCAGCGGCCCTCGGGGTACCGCCGCCGCTTGTCTGCCTCGGCCGCTGCGTTGACCGCGCCCTCGCGCTGGGCCGCGGCGGCAAGCCCGTCGGCGCCCCCGGGCACAGCGTACCGGACCGTCACGTCGATGAAGACGCGCGGACAGCCGGCGCGCTGCACCTCGAAGTCGAGGATAGCTTCCTCGCGCCAGGCCTCCAGCGAATGGCCGCAGGCTCGTAGGCCGCGCCAGCCGTGTGGCAGGGGGCGCAGCGCCACGCCCACCGGTCCCACGCGGGAGCGGGAACCTGGCGGGCCGCGTGGAAGCCGCACTCGGTGTGAATGCGCTCCCACACGTCCTCGACATCCCTGCTGCGGGCTTTGACGCCGCCGACGCAGGGACATCGAAAGGCGTGGCGCGCCTTGCTGCAGAGCGGCTCGCCACAGAGGCGGCCGGCGCGCGGGCCAGTGCGCGTCCGGTTGGAGCAGCAGGCTCCCGGTGGCGCGAGGTCCTGGCCGAGGAGGTCGCGGGCGGTGCTGCAGTAGTCCGCGTTGCTGAGGCGCTGTCCCGCAGCGCGCAGCGAGGCCAGCTGCCAGCCTCCAGCGTGCGGCCCCCCGCAGGAAGCCAGCCTCGCCTGGTCATCGCTGGTGCTGGAGCTCCGCAGGGCCAAAAGGTTTTTCTGGTCCAGCCGCCGCGTGAGCTCTTTCTGCACCTTGGTGCGAGGTTGTTGGGCGAGGTCAGCCCAGGCGGGGAGGGGGCCCGCTCCCTCCCCCGGCCCGGCCCCGCGCTGCGGCAGCGGCAGCAGGAGTCGCGCGGCCCGGCAGGCGGCCACCAAGGGCTGCTCAGCCTCCTCCAGGTCGTCCAGGGCGGCCAGGCCTGTGCGGGCGCGCACCTTCGAGAGGCTTTGGGCCCAGGAGCCGACCCACGCCGCCGGCGCGAGTTGCTCCTGGCTGCGGAGGCCCCGGCCGCCCAGGCGCAGCGGGAGTCTGCACTGTGCGCGCTGGTGCTACGTGAGCGGGTCCTCCTCCTCCTCCTCCTCCTCCTCCTCCTCCTCCTCCTCCTCCTCCTCCTCCTCATCATCATCATCATCATCATCATCATCATCATCATCATCATCACCATCACCATCACCATCACCATCACCGTCACCATCACCATCACCACCACCACCCCACCACCACCACCATCATCATCATCATCATCATCATCATCATCATCATCATCATCATCATCATCATCGTCGTCATCAGCATCATCATCATCATCATCATCAGCAGCATCATCAGTATCATCATCAGCAGCATCAGCATTAGCATTAGCATCATCATCATCATCAGCATCATCATCAGCATCATCATCAGCATCATCATCAGCATCATCATCAGCATCATCATCAGCATCATCATCATCAAAATCATCATCATCATCATCATCAACATCATCATCATCAGCAGCAGCAAGATCATCATCATCAGCATCACCATCATCATCATCATCGTCATCATCATAATCGTCATCAACAGTCACCAGTCATCGTCATCATCAGCATCATCAGCATCAGAATCAGTGCATCATCAGTACCATCAGCATCACCAACAGTATCATCATTGTCATCATCATCAGCATCATCAGCATCATCAGCATCTTTATCGTCATCATCATAGTCATCCTCATCATTGGATCATCGGTATCATCCTCATCATCATCAGCATCATCACCATCACCATCACCAGTACCATCATCATCATCACCACCACCACCATCATCGTCACCACCACCACCACACCCATCATCATCATCATCAGCATCATCATCATCATCATCATCATCATCGTCATCATCATCAGCATCATCATCATCATCATCATTTCCAGCATGTGCATCATCGGCATCATCGTCATCATCGTCATCATCATCACCATCATCACCATCATCACCATCATCATCACCATCACCACCACCACCACCATCACCATCACCATCACTATCCTCAACCTCATCATCATCATCATCATCATCATCATCATCATCATCCATCATCATCATCATCATCATCGTCATCATCATCATCATCATCATCATCATTAGCATCATCATAATAATCACCATCATCATAATCATCACCATCATCATCATCATCATCATCATCATCATAATCCCTCCGCCTCCTCACACCTCCTCCTCCTCCTCCTGGGAGGGCGGATCTTGAACCTGACGGCACTCGGAGGTTGCCTTCCGAGCTCCCCACGAATCCACTGGGCCCCCCCGCGAAATCCCGAGGCGCTGAGCTCAGGGCCGTCGTGGTCGGCGGCGGGTGGATGCCGGTCTGGCCTGCTGGATGATGCGAGGCAAGGGCGAGGTGGAGTTTGGGGAAATAGGAGCAGCAGCAGCAGGAGGGGAAGGAGGGGGAGGAGGGAGGGAGGGAGGGAGGGAGGGAGGGAGGAAGGGAGGGAGAGAGGGAGGGGCGGAGGAGGGAGGAGGAGGAGGAGGAGGAGGAGGAGGAGGAGGAGAAGAGGAGGAGGAGCAGGAGGAGGAGAAGGAGGAAGGAGGAGGAGGATAGGAAAGGGGAGGAGAAGGAGGAGGAGGATAAGGAGGAATAGGACGAGGAAGGAGGAGGAGGAAGGAGGAGGAGAGGAGGAATAGGAGAGGAGGAGGAGGAGGCGGAGGGAGGAGGAGGAGAAGAAGCTGGGGAAGGAGGAGGAGAAGGAGGAGGAGGGGAGAGGTAGAGGAGGAGGAGGAGGAGGAGAGGAGGAGCAGGAGGAGGAGAGGAGGAGGAAGGAGGAGGGGTGAAGGCGAGGGGAGGGGGGAGGGGAGGGGGCGGAGGAGGTGTGAGGGAGGGAGAGGGAGGGGGAGGAGGGGGACCGGGGAGGGAGGGAGGGACAAGGGAGGACGGAGAGGAGGGACGGAGAGCGGAGGGAGGAGGGAGGGACGGGAGGAGGAGGGGGGAGGAGGAGGAGGAGGAGGAGGAGGAGGAGAGGAGGAGGAGTGAGGAGGAGGAGGAGGGAGGAGGAGGAGAGAGGAAGGAGGAGGAGGAGGAGAGGAGAGGGAGGAGAGGAGAGGAAAAGGAGGAGAGGAGGAGAGAGGAGGTGAGGGAGAGGGAGGGAGGGAGGGACGGTGAGGGACGGGGAACGGAGGGAGGGAGGGAGGGACGGAGAGGGAGGGACGGAGAGGGAGGGAGAGGGGGAGGGAGTGAGGAAGGGAGTGAGAAAGGGAGGAGGGCCAGGCCTGGTATGCAACAGCGCGCATGGTAGGACGCAACCCCAATGCCCGGGGGCCCCTCCCAAGCGGGGCTGGGAGCCGTCGGGCTGTCCCCGGGCCAAGATCAAAGGAGGGAGGAGGAGGACGAGGAGGAGGAGGAGGAGGAGGAGGAGGAGGAGGAGGAGGAGGTGGTGCGTGGTGGTGGTGGTGGTGGTGGTGGTGGTGGTGGTGGTGGTGGTGGTGGTGGGTGGTGGTGGGTGGTGGTGGTGGTCGGTGGTGGTGGTGGGGGTTGGTGGTGGTGGTGGGTGGTGGGCGGTGGGTGGTGGGTGGTGGGTGGAGTGGGTGGTGGGGGGGGTTGGTGGGGGTGGTGGTGGGTGGTGGTGGGGTGGTAGGTGGGTGGTGGGTGGGTGGTGGTGGGTGTTGGTGGGGGTGGTGGGGTGGTGGTGGGTGTCGGTGGGTGGTGGTGGGTGGGTGGTGGTGGTGGTGGGTGGTGGTGGTGGTAATGGTGGTGGTGGTAGTGGTGGGGGTGGTGGTGGTGGTGGTGGTGGTGGTGGTGGTGGTGGTGGGTGGGGTGGTGGTGGTGGTGTGGTGGTAGTGGTGGGGTGGTTGGTGGTTGGTGGTGGTGTGGTGGGTGGTGGTGGTCGTGCGTGGTGGTGGTGCGTGGTGGTGGAGGTGGTTAATGGTGGTGGTGGTGGTGGTGGTGATGGTGGTGGTGGTGGTGGTGGTGGTGGTGATGGTGGTGGTGGCGGTGGTGGTGGCGGTGGTGGTGTTCGTGGTCGGACATAAACCTATGCTCCACCTGTCTAAATGCCGAACGCCTGAAACAACTGAAAACTGAGAGAAAGGACGAATGCAATGCTATAGGATGTCTCTGCTGTGCTGTGTGCCCAGCATGTGCCTCACCCACTGCTCCCCCACAGGTTCCACCCTTCTCGAGCGCAAGAGGAGAAGGATGAGGGAGGGGAAGAGGAGGAGAATGAGGATGGCACAAAGACCCTCCACGGCGCAATAACGCAACTTGGAAGATGGGGGACCCGACCTAGGAATGGCCGCGACCGAAGGAGACACCATGCAGCGCGCAGGGCCACAGCTGCAAAACCGGGCCAGGTGACGCCTCCCCGTCCATGTCGCCCTCCTCCTCCTCCTCCTCCTCCTCCTCCTCCTACTCCCCTCCTCCTCCTCCTCCTCCTCCTCCTCCTCCTCCTCCTCCTCCTCCTCCTCCTCCTCCTCTTCCTCCTCCTCCTCATCCTCCTCCTCCTCCTCCCCCTCTGCCACGCTCACTGTGCAGTACGTAGGCCATGCGCCAGCCCGTAGCACGGCGCTGGGGCACCACTGCCGCCACTGAGCTGGGTTTCCAGCAGGACGCGTGGGCAGATGAGTGCGCAATTGGCACCCCTTCGGGAGAGAATTACATAAGAGAGACGGCACAACGATTCGAATGTGAAGCAGAAGCAAGAACTTATCAGGACTGCGTCACATGACGACAGAGAGCCCGACAGAAACACAGAGCGCACCACAGCTGCGAAACACGATCTTAATGTCACACGAAATTGGGATGCAAATGGGGAAGGACGAGGGGGAGGAAGACAAGGAGGACGAGGACGAGAACGAGAACAAGGCGCAGGATCATCTGGGCAGTGACAAGCTAAGTTTGAGCCTGGACACCCCAGCGAAGGCCCGCCACAGCGGGATACGCACTCCGCCTGCGCATGGTAGAGTACGCAAGGAAGCGCGAAGAGCTCGTCTTAAGACAGGTCTGGAACACCCCCTCTGGGCCACTGGGGAGCGGTGGATGTAGATCCGCTACCGCGCCGCAGGGACCGGGTGGGGTGTTTTGAGCGTGGCCAGGCTTTGGGAGCGTGGTTGGAGGCTCCGCCATAACCCAGGATGGCAACGTGGGTCCGTGATGGACCCCGCTTGGGGGCCTACAATCGGGAACTTCAGCTCAGCATGTCGCGGCGGTGGCCCCGGCGACACGCTGTGCCTTGCAAACGCAGAGTGCGTCGCTCTGCTTCGCGGGGTGGGAGGCCTGGAAGAGCTCGGCACATGGACGCCTGGGGACCGCGGAGTGGATAGCGTGTCGCACCGAGGCGTGGTGGGCCAGAACCCGCGCAACGACGCGCTAGGCCAAAGTTCCTGACCTCATACGAAAAAACCGCAGGCTACGAAAACTGTGGCGCCAACATGTGCCAACAGCACCTTCCTGTCAGTCTTGAGAGCGCGCAGTGCGTCCCAGGAAGGAGCCCAAGATCGCGCCAGCGTGCCCCCCCAAAGCCCCCAACGAGGGCTCCAAGACACCCTCAAGGCGGCCCCAGGCGGCCTCCCCCACGGCGTGTGTTCCCCCAGTCACTCGTCTCTTCCTGCGCCGCACAGCGCCGCTGCGCGCGTGGCCGCGACGCCCAAATGTGTGTGTGTGTGTGTGTTGTGTGAGTGTTGTGTGTGT
>CAUYUJ010002632.1:5000-33039 GCA_963575745.1 Prorocentrum cordatum
GGGGTGTTTCGCTATGTTCGACCTCTAGAGGCCCTCGCTGGGTCCCAAGACCGTCAGAAAACGACTCAGGATGAAACACCGGCCCCAGGGAAAGGGTCGGGACTTCCAGGGACGCCGTCCTGAAAAAATTACCCCAGTGCGACCCTACCTAGGAGTTGGAGCCCCTAGGAAAGCAGCATTAGTAGTCACGGTAAACGCCGTCCTCCTCCTTCTCCTCATCGTCGTAGTTGCCTTTGCTTTTGCTTGTTGTTGCTTTTGCTTGGTTTTGGTTTTGCTTTGCCTTTGCTTTGCTTTGCTGCTATGCTATGCTATGCTATGATATGCTATGCTATGCTATGCTGCACGATGATATGCTATGCTATGCTATGCTATGCTATGCTATGATATGTTATGCTGCGCTATGCTGCGCTATGCTATGCTACGCGCTATGTGATGCTAGGCTATGGTATGCTATGCTATGATGCGCTATGCTATACTATGGCAAGCTGTGCTATGCTGCGCTATGCTATGCTATGCTATGCTATGATATGGCATGAATGCGATGCAATGCAATGCAATGCTATGCGGCTATGCTATGCTATGCTATGCTATGCTATGCTATGCTGCGCTATGCTATGCTATGCTGGGCTATGCGATGATATGCTGAGCTAAGCTAAGCTAAACTAAGCTAAGCTAAGGTACAGCTACGCGAAGCTAAGACGAAGCTAAGCTAAGCTAAGCTAAATTAAGCTAAGATGAGATACGCAAAACTAAGGTAAAGGGGGCGCAACTGGGGGAACCGCGGGGCAGGGACCGGGGGAACCGCCCGGGGCGGGGACCACTGCCCGGCCCCTTTAAGCTAAGAGAGTAAGAACCCTCTAGGCAGAGCCTAGGTAGGGAATCAGGACGTCGCATGTCTGGGGGGGATCCTTGTGGTGGCCCCCCTGGTGGTGCCCCCCCGAACTCTAGGGGCAGCCGAAGGTACCGATACCGCCACTCCCCTGACCTCTCCCGCGGTGCGTTCTGACCAGGATCTCGAGGCGAATCCAGCGGTGGCGACGAGGGCCGCCCAGGAGGCCCAAAAAGGGGAGAACGAAGGAAGGGTAGAGGTATGGGTACCTCCTCCTCCTCCTCCTCCTCCTCCTCCTCCTCCCTCCTCCTCCTCCTCCTCCTCCTCCTCTTCCTCTTCTCCTCTCCTCCTCCTCCTCCTCCTCCTCCTCCTCCTCCTCCTCCTCTCCTCCTCCCTCCTCCTCTCTTTCTCCTTCTCCTTCCTCCTCCTCCTCCCTCCTCCCTCCTCCTCCTCCTCCTCCTCCTCCTCCTCCTCCCCCTCCTCCTCCCACCTCCCCCTGAACCACCCCGCCCACGTCCGCCCCGGCCCTCCACGGCACGGGCTCCCCGCCGAAAGCCCCCCCCCGGGATGGATGGCAGCCGCTCGCGGGGCGGCCTCGCGCCGCGGCTGCGGCGCGGCGTGGGCGGCGGGCGGGTCGTCGTTGGGAGACCCGCGCGCTCAGAAGGAGCCCCGCGTCTGGTTCCAGCAGCCGAACCTCGCGGTGCCCAGACCTCCGGCGGCCCTGGTGCCTTCGGCCCCGGCGCGGGCTCCGCGGCGCTGCCTCCGACAGGCTCGCGCCGCAAACAGATCAGGACGGCAAGTGTTTTCCGATGTTCGACCTCTATAGAGGCCCTCGCCGGGCCCCGGGACCGTCAAAACACGGCCCAGGATGCGAAACGGGCCCCGCGGGGAAAAGGGCCTGGGCTTCCAGGAGCGCCGTCCTGACAAAATCAGGACGTCGCATGTCTGGGTCGGCACCCGAGGGCCACAGCATCGGGCCGCGCGACCGCCGAAGAGTGGGACCCGGGGAATGAGTCGGCTGCGGACGGGACAGAACACAAATCACACCGTCGGAGGTCTGGGGGGGGGGGGAGCGCCCGCCCGCTCCGGCCAGCAGCTCTGGCTGCCCTCCCCTGCTCCCCGTGCTTATGACTCCAGCGTGGACGCCTCGAGGTCGGGCCCCTCCTGGGGACGGGCTCTTCACCCCGAGTCGTTGCTTGACGGTCCCCGGGGCCCGGTGGAGGCCCCGAAGGGCCGAACACCGCCGAGAAGCGTCGTGTCGTGTCTCTCCACGCCGCGAGGCCTCGCAGCGCTGCGCAGCGATGCCGCGCCCGCGCCACCCCGCCAGCGCGCGTGGCGCGCTGCGGCGGGAAGCGCGGGAACGCCCGGACCTCTGGGGGGCCTGTTTTCCGTTTAGCGGGAAGGGAGAGAAAGGGGAAGGGGCCGCTGGTCCTTCCTGCGTTCCGAGGTAGGTCAATGAGGAGGAGACAGGGGAACGGTGAGCGGCGGGGCCACTCTGATGATCATGGTGTTAATGCCGAGCGCGTATGTTGTCGGTAACTTGATTATCGGGAGACTTGTCGGTAGCGCTGGAGTCGAAGCACGGGGGTAACAGTGCACCCGCAGAACAACACTGTAGCGCTTTGCTACAAGCATTTGGCGTCGCAGCCTGTCGGTATCTCCTACGTTATACGGATTGCCTCGCGCTGGAGCAGGCAATTCGTGCCATCCAGCCAGCGGACCGTGGCAGACACCTCGTCCAGCCTCTCCACAACGCACTCCTTGTACGTCTTGCCAAAACTGCCCTGTGCTGCGTCGCCGATCGCGATCAGCTTCTTGACGCGCCTGGGGTTCCAGTTGCGGCTACTTCGAGCTGCCTCTAGTAGGAATGGAGCTCCAGGTTGCCTTGCGTCTTCTCATTTCCGGTGAACGCCCTCGTCGTGTGGCTCTGCCTGTGGTGCTCGAAGCTCCGCGAATAGCTCTCGTAGATCAGCTGGTGGCCCCCGACGCTCTCCTCGCGGCCCTCGTGGCTCAGCTTTGTGCCCACGGAGCTCAGCAGCTGGTGGTTCTCGAAGCTCTGCCCGCAGCCCTTGCAATTCTGCTCGTCGCCCTGGTAGCTCTGCGGGAGGCGGCTCTCGCAGTTCTGTCTGTGGCCCTCGTCTCTCTGGTCCTGGAAGGCCTGCTCGTGGCCCTTGTAGTTCAGCTCGTCGCACTGGTAGCTCTGCGAGATGCCCTTGTAGTTCCGCTCGTTGCCCGCGCATCTCAGGTTGTAGCCCTCGTAGCTGAGCTGGTGGCTCTCGTAGTTGAGGTTGTGGCACTCGAGGCTCTGTTCGTGGCACTTGCAATTGAGCTCGTCGCCCTGGTAGTTCTGTGGGAGGCTCTGGCAGTTATGCTTGTGGCCTGCGTAGCTCAGGTTGTGGCCCACGTAGCTCGGGAGGTGGCCCTCGTGGCTTAACTGGTGGCACGCAAAGCTCTGCTCGTGGCCCTTGCCACTGAGCTCGTCGCCGAATGATCTCGGCGGACGGCTCTCGTACCTCTGCTTGTGACCCGCGTATCTCAAGTTGTGGCCCTCGTAGCTCGGCTGGTGGTCCTCGTAAACCTCCTTGCGGCCTTCGTAGTTCAGCACGTGGTCGTGGTAGCTCAGCTCATGGCCCTTGTAGCTACGCTGGTGGCCTTCGTCGCACAACAGGTTGCCCTCGTAGCTCCGCTGGCGGCCCTCGTAGACTGCCAGTAGGTGCGGCTTGCGATGGCACGGCGCTGGGCGAGGTACGCTTCGCGCGCCAGCGCTGGCGTCGCGAAAGCGTCGGGTTTCTCCGTGCCGTCCTCTCCCTTCAGGCCGTGCTCCTCGCAACCCTCCTCGTTTGCCTTCTTGGTCTCCTCCTCGTCTGCCTCCGTCGTCTCCCCTTGGTCCAGATCGAAGTCGTCGACCGCTAGGTCGTGGTGTCCCGCTCTCCGTGTGCAGGTGCACCTCGAAGCTGTGCTTTGTTGCCGTGGAAGCTTTGCAGGTGGCCCATCGTAGCTGTGCTGGTGGCCTTCGACGTGCCGCCTGCGGCTCTCGTTCGGCTGGCGTGGTGGGCAGCAGGATGAGGAAGCCGTACGCGGTGTAGTCATCTTAGCCGTTGTGCTCGTTGTGACCGTCGTGGGCGTCGTAGTCGTCATCGTCGTAGGCGGCGTCGCCGTGGTCCACGGGTATCTCCACGACAGGGGGGGGTGTTAATTCCCTCAAGTCGCTCGGCCTCGTCGTGTCTGATATTATGTCTTGAGTTGTCGTACCTGGTGTCGTAGTTGGTGTCGTGCTCTGTGTTGCACTTGCTGTCGTGCTTGGTGTCGTACTTGGCGTTCGTCACGGCGGCCACCATGATGCATGTTTCGCTCCATCTGGGGTTCAGGCCAAGCCGCATCTTGTGACCAACCCTACGGATACGGATACGGCTACGGCTCCGCACGCGCGGCGCCATGGAGGCGCGGCAGAGGGGGGGGGCGAGGCGCCTGATGTGCGAAACACTGTGAAACACGATATGAGGAGGAGGAAGGAGGAGAGGAGGAGGAGGAGGAGGGGGGGGAGGAGGAGGAGGAGGGGGGAGGAGGAGGAGGAGGGAGGAGGAGGAGGGGAGGAGAGGAAGAGGGAGGAGGAGGAGGAGAGGAGGAGGTGGGGGAGGGACGACGGCAGGAGCACTGCCGAAACTGCGTGTCCTGAAGGTCGTCCCGCGCAGGCGTGGCAGCGACACGGCGCCAATCCGCGTCAGCTCGCAGCGGCCTCTCCTCCTCCTCCTTCTCCGCCCCTCCTCCTACCTCCTCCTCACCTCCTCCTCCTCCTCCTCCTCCTCCTCCTCCTCCCCCTCCCAACCTCCACCTCCACCTCCCACCTTCCTCCTCCTCCTCCTCCTCCTCCTCCTCCTCCCCCTCCCCCCCCCCCTCCTCCTCCTCCTCCTCCTCCTCCTCCTCCTCCTCCTCCTCCTCTCCTCCTCCTCCTCCCTCCTCCTCCTCCTCCTCCTCCTCCTCCTCCTCCTCCTCCTCCTCCTCCTCCTCCTCCTCCTCCTCTCTCCTCCTCCTCCTCCTCCTCCCTCCTCCTCCTCCTCCTCCTCCTCCTCCTCCTCCTCCTCCTCCCCCTCCCCCCTCCCCCTCCTCCCACTCCCCCTCCCCCTCCCCCTCCTCCCCTCCTCCTCCTCCTCCTCTATCCTCCTCCTCCTCCTCCTCCTCCTCCTCCTCCTCCTCTCCTCCTCCTCCTCCTCCTCCTCCTCCTCCTCCTCACTCCTCCTCCTCCTCCTCCTCCTCCTCCTCCTCCTCCTCGTCGCTCCCAAAAGGGCCGCAACATTCCTCTCGTCGCCAATTCCCCTCGTACTCCGTTTGGCTGTCGGCGCCCGCCGTGCAGCCGCCGCGGGGCGGCGGCCCGCGGGCTGAGGCCGGCCCCGCGGCCCAAGGGGCCCCGCGTGCGGGAGGTGGATGCCGCATATGACCTTGCTCCTCCCTCCCACCTCCCCCCTCCTCCCTCCGCCCTCCTCCCTGCTCTTCCTCCTCCTCCTCCTCCTCCTCCTCCTCCTCCTCCTCATCCTCCTCCTCCTCCCCCTCCTCCTCCGCCTCCGCCTCCTCCTCCTCCTCCTCCTCCTCCTCCTCCTCCTCCTCCTCCTCGTCCTGCTTCCCCTCCTGCCGACGACGGCGACAAATATGAGCCAGAGGTCGACGCTCTTGTACTCGTGGTACGCGGCGAACGCGTGATCCCAGCAAGCCCCGCCCTCGCAGCGCGAGTCCCCGACGATGGTGGGCTCGAACACCCTTTTCACTCCGAGGACCTCGAAGTGGGGACGGCGTGGAGCGGGGGGGGGGAGGGGGAGAGCTCTCGACGGTTTCCAGCCCGGGGGTGCTCTCCAGCAGCTGCACTTTGCCGAGAGCGTTCCTGGGGTGCCCGGATCGTCCCGAACTGCCGCCTGAGAGCAGAGCTATGACCCGAAAGTAGGGGGTTAGGGAGGGAGAGGGAGACGAATCTAGGAGCAAAGACAACATCGGGCCGGGACATATCGGGAATCTCTGAGACCTGGTGGATCTGGGAGATGTATCGGGCGCTGCGGCCTTCTCAAAACGCTCCGGCGCGCTCTGGACTCTGACTCGGAACGACTGCGAAGCCCCTGGAACAAGGCGAGGGGGAAGGAAGGGGGAGGACGGCGACGACGAGGGAGGAGGGAGGTTCCGCATCCGGATTTGCAACAGCTGCGAGGCCAAATTGTTCATTGGGCGTCAGAAGGGGCAGCGCGCAAGAATCGAAGGGAAGGGGGCGACGACGAGAAGGAGGAGGAGGAGGAGGATGAGGAGGAGGAGGAGGAGGAGGAGGAGAAGGAAAAAGGAGATAAGGTCCCAAGGGCTCCCAACCTCGAAAATGGAGGTTCCGATTTCCACTGTGGAGGGATTCGGTTCGTACCCCCATCCTGGCCGAGCCTCCGGAGCCTCAGGACCCCGTGCCTTCCCTTCCCACTGCTCCCCCTCCTCCTCCCGCTCCTCCTCCCATTCCTCCTCCCGCTCCTCCTCCCGCTCCTCCTCCTCCCGCTCCTCCTCCCAATCCCAATCCCAATCCCAATCCCAATCCCAATCCCAATCCCAGTCCCAATCCCGATCCTCCTCCTCCTCCTCCTCCTCCTCCTCCTCCTCCTCCTCCTCCTCCTCCTCCTCCTCTTCCTCCTCCTCCTCATCCTCCTCCTCCTCCTCCTCCTCCTCCTCCTCCTCCTCCTCCTCCTCCTCCCCTCCTCCTCCTCCTCCTCCTCCTCCTCCTCCTCCTCCTCCTCCTCCTCGGCCCACGGCGGCGAGGCGGCCAAGGAGGGGCCCGCGGCGGTCGAGGGCCTCAGGCGTCGGCCGCCAGCCGGCGCCGCCGCCGCCGCGGTGGGCGCATGCCGCTCTGCAGCCCCCGTGCACGCCAACGGCGAGGGGGGGGGGGGCCGAGACGCTTGGCTGGCCCAGCGAGCTGAGCTGGCAGGGTGAGCCTGGTCCGCTCCTGCGCACCGCGGCCTGGGCGGCGAGCTGAGCCTGCAGGGTGAGCCTTCGCCGCTCCGGTGCACCGCGGCCCGGGCTTCGGCTTCGGCCGTGGTGCGCTCCGAGGTGCCCCTCGGGCCAGCGCGGCCCGGGGGAGGCAGCGGCTCCTGGGCGGACGCCCTCCCTGTCCGCCAGCGGCCGCGGCGGAGCTGGCGCGGCGGCGCCGAGACGGAGGCGCGCGCGCAGCGCAGGCGCTCGTGCTGAGCGCCCACGCCGTGCGGGTCCTGGTGGCGCGGGGCGCGAACCGCACGGATGTCTGCGGCGTCGCCCCAGCGCGGGCCCAGGCAGTCGCTGGCGGATGCAAGTGGCTCCTGGGATGCCCGCCCTAAGGGTAGGGCGGACCCAATCTTACTCCAGGCTGGTGTGCTTCGAGCCTCACCTGATGCCCCTGTTGCAGGGGGGGGTCACTAAGCCACGCCTCTATGGCCCCTGAACCTCCAACAAATTCCTTCTGCCTCCGACATCGCCATCCCTCTACCTCCCTTTTCTCCTCATTCTTCTTCCCGTGATCATCATCCTGTCCCTCCCCCCCCCCTCCTGCCTTCTCCTCCTCCCTCCCTCCTCCTCGCCCACCCAAGGCCTCCCGAAGGCACGTCGCCAGGTACACGTCCTCGCCCCAGTCGCTGTAGGGCAGCGACATGCACTTGTAGCCCTCCTCTAAGTACAGCGTTGCCGCCTTCGAGAACGGAGTTCCTCCTCCTCCTCCTCCTCCTCCTCCTCCTCCTCCTCCGAGACTGGTCGAAAGGGCGGGCGGGGCGGGGCGCACGAGACTTCCTCACGATGTATGACATTAGCGCTAAAACATTGGCAACAGCTTCACAGATGGAGGGCGGGCCGCATTCAGAATGTGGCTCTCGCCTTAGCGCCGCGCGCCTTCGTCTTAAACATGTGCAAGAACGTCACGGATTGAGGGCGGGTCGTTTTCAGAATATGGCCCTCGCCTCAGCGCCGCGCATACTCGTCTTAAAAACTTGCAAAGAGTTTCATGTATTGAGGGCGGGTCGTTTTCAAAATGTAGGTCTCGCCTGAGCGCTGCGCACATTCATCGTAAATACATGCAAGACTTTCACGGATTGACGGCGGCTCGCCTTCCAAATGTGGTTCTCGCCTTAGCGCCGCGCACACTCGGCTTTAACCTTTGCAAGGGCTTCACGGATTGAAGGCGGTTAAATTTCAAAATGTGGTTCTCGCCTTAGCGCCGCGCACACTCTTCCTAAAACCATGAAAGAATTTCACGGATTCCCATGGTCAAGGTACCAGACACGGTTTTTTGGAAGGGCTCAGGATTGTGAGGGTGAAACAGTTACGTTGGTTCGCGGTGAAGTCCCAAGAACGGTGCCCTGGCACGATTCAGGATCGTCAAGACGCAACCGTCAAGTTGATCCGTGAGGTTGGAGTCCCGAGAATGGTGTGTTGGCACGCTTCAGGGTCTTCAAACGGTTGTCTCCCAACGAGGCAGTTCGCTCAGTAGAAATGTGTACCCTTGCACGGGCCTGTGAAGAGGGACCTTGGTGGGACGGATACTTCCAACATCGTTGATGAGTCATGCGTTTGCACTGCTCCTCCTACTCCTCCTGCTCCTGCTCCTGCTCCTGCTCCTGCTCCTGCTCCTCCTCCTCCTCCTCCTCCTCCTCCTCCTCCTCCCCTCCTCCTCAGAAGCAACGTCCTCCTTGCCGCATCCCGAGGCCCGCCGAAAGGGCGGGCGGGGCGTTCCGAAGGATACTTCCTCACGATATATGGCCCTAGGGCTAAAACGTTGGCAACAGGTTCATAGCTGGAAGGCGGGCCGCCTCCAGAGGGCCGCTCTCGCATTAGCTCCTCCTCATTGCAGTCCTCCTCCTCCTCCCCCTCCTCCTCCTCCTCCTCCTCCTCCGCCTCCTCCTCCTACTCGACCTCCTCACCCTTCTCCTATCTTCTCCTTCTCATCCTCAGCTCCTCCAATCCTCCAATCCTCCTATCCTCCTCCTCCTCCTGCGACACAGATTGCCAACAGCGGGGGGTCAGTGAGCCTGCCCCCTACCGCTGCACACAGCTCGGGATCAGATCACCTCCGAGCTCTCAGGAACATGAGGACCGAGCTGAACCGAAATCCAGCGGCCTCGAAAAAACAGTCTCCTCTGGTCAAGGCCTCTGAGAACCCGCTTGCCCCAAGCCGAGGGGTGCCCACAGACCTGGCCCAGCTTCACAACGTGCTGGGTGCTCATGGCCCCACACTTTACACAGATGAAACCGCACGAAATATCGCCGCGCTCCTCGCTAACCCACCTTCTCAGAGCGTGCCCCCCAGCGAGGACGACACGACGGGGGGGAGCACTCGGTGGTGGGGCGAGGGCGGCGGTGGCGGCGGCGGCGGCGGCCAGCTCGCTGGCCTGGCGCCGCGCGGCGCGAGCCGCCTTCATCTGGGACGCCGTGAGGCGCTCGGCGTCGGTGGCCGCGAGGGGAGCGGCCCTGCCTACCTGCTCACCCACCGCGCGCACGAGCCTCGAAAACTCCCGACACCGATCGCGAAGCACGAAATCCACGCGCCCCTGACCCGTTATCTTCTTCGCCCAGTCGTCGGCAAAACGATTGCCCGCGAGAAGGCGTGGGTCGATGGAGCGGCGCTGCTCTGGGGTGGGGTGGGCCTTGACTTTGACAAGCGCGACGGAGGCGGGCCCCGCCCCACCCCAATCCGCCAGCTTCGCCCAGAGAAGCTCCCAGATGTCAGCATGGGCAGAGAGCAAGGCACAGCATGCCTCCCGTCCACGCTTAACAATGCCTGAGAAAACAAAATCGCTGTCCGTATGGATGGTGACGGGTGGCACGGCAACTCTGAGAGTGTTCAAAACCGCCACCAGCTCAGCACGATCAATGCACTGAATCGGGCCCTCGACTCCGCCTCCGAAGACAACCGAAACTCGAAAATCGTCGAGCGCCCTCGGAGGAGGAGGATCAGGATGCATGGCAATGACAGCCCAACCAGTGACAACAGCATTGGGCACATCGTGATCATACATCGAGCCGTCAACGAACAAGTCCCCAGTGAGCCGGCTGCGCTCACCAAGGTAGAACTGCTCTGGCGCGGGCTCTGGCCGCTGCGGGAACCTGTCGAAAGGAAGAAGCACACGGCTGCCAAGCAACTGCACGAGCTCTGTGGGTTCCTGCGGCAGGACTCGACGGAGAGGGCCTGCGGGCTGCAAACTGGCAGAGACCAACCCGTCACACAACAGATGACGGTGATACAAAGTGCCAGGAAAAACTGTGACAGATACGGCAGAGCGGGGACTGCACATATTTAGCCTCGAACATGCGCTGCTGCGTCCACTGGGCACCGATGGCGACAGAACGAAGATAGGCCTTTTCATCAGGCGGCAGCGGCGAAGAGCGACCAAGCAGACCGAGGACTGGCTCGAGCAAGATGCCTGATTTGAGCTCGGGGCAGTCAAGCGTAGTGCTGATCTGCTTCCACTGCCAGGCCTCACAGGCCAAGTCAATGAACTTCCTTAACCCATGGACACAAGATGTGGCCGGCTGTATAGTGAGGCCCCAGGGGGAAATCCAAGAACTAAAACCGTTAGCCTGAATTCCCAACCGATCGAGCGTGGCCAGGTAGGCCGTGAAGGGCCCAGCAACAGATTGCCACGGACTGCCTTTGCTGGATCGGGCTCGCTGCTGGGCCTGCCCAATTCCTTGAGTTATTATGTGCTGGGGGACCCACTGCTGCTTCCACGCGGCCAACATGGCGCAAAGCGGGTCGGCGGAAGCCTTAAATATAGGGCCCACCCGACTGCCAGGGGTGAGCAGGAGACGGAGCGTGAGGGAAGCGGAGCTGGTGGGACCCTGACTGCCTACCAACTGCCTAAGCCTCTGGAGCTCTTGCCCATTGGTCCCAGTGATACGAGTGCCATAAGAGACGCTGGTTTCCACGGTGGCTTTGACCCTGCGAGCGACGAGTCGGCGACGTTTAGCTTTTTGCAAAATCTTTAAGCGCCTCGAACGGACGACGGCAGCAGCCGAGCGCTCTCGCTTAGTGGTGCGATCCAACCTCCGCCCAGACCCAAAATCAACCCCCAAGTTCCTCTCAGAGCGAGAGCGCTGCCCTCCCAGGCATTTAAGGCTGGCCTCTAAAGACGTCCTGAGAGGGGCTACACTACTCATGAAGCGCGTCTTATCTTTCGCCACCAACAAGTCAACTTTTCCAACTGACGAGCTAACTCGCAGCCTGCTGCAGTGAGATCTTCACGGACGCGCTCCTCTTCACCGAAGCGCTGCAGACCTATATCATCGACAGCTGTAGAGAGCGAAACTGCACGAGCAACTTTGCGCACCTCATCTAGGGGCTGTAGCAAGACGAGCTGCGACATCATCGTTGCGAAAACGCAACCTGGCAGGACACTCTGTTCTGAATGTATGGGCTCCGACACAACAATGCCCATGTCTAAAATCCGCGGCTGACGATACAGCTTGATAAGGAGGTACAGTAGTCTCATCGGGAAACCTGTGCGCTCTGCGGCGGCCACAAGGTGGTGGTGCCGAATGAGCTCAAAGGCCTTTTTGAAGTCCACCAACACCGTCCCAGACGCCATCCCTTGGCCATGAGCCCACTCGGCCCACGCGGCCTGCACCCAGACGCACTTATCTGCGGCCTTGCAGCGGGTCCCCCAAGAAAAGCTTCTAAAGTCTCTTCTCTGCCAATCCTGGATCTCGGACTTCCGTAAGCGACACAAGACCCTCGCGAGCACAGGCAAGAGAGCAATCGGCCGAAAACCACCCAGACGTTTGGCCAAGAAGAAAACCTTGACCCACGCGGTGGGCCAGTCGAGCCTCAGCTCAATCAAATGCAAAAGCTCACAAAGCGCGTCCAGGCCCTCGAGGCCCAGGTGCAAAAAGTGCCGCGGGTTTACACAATCATAACCTTGGCCCGTGGTGGGCTTGTAGCTTCTGAGGACTGCTAGCAGCTCAGGGACAGTAGGGCGAGGAGGAGGCTCAAGGAGGGAGAGATCTGGCCAGGAAAGCTCAGGGTGGGGCTCTGAGACGCACCACCATGACTCCCATTCAACCCTGAGCTGCTCAATTTGTTCGGCTGAGCCTAAGGGGACGTGATCGACCGTCGTGTCGTCAGGCGTCCATCCTGTAGGCACCTTGGAGAAACTGAACAGAGCAGATGCGCCCTGCTCAGTGCTGTGCTTGTGAACCCAGTCCTCCCACCCCCGCTGCTTGGCTCGCTGGCTGGCTCGAACAGCGACCTCAGCTTGCTGCTGCGCAAGCGTTTTTTAAACTTGCAGGTGGGGTGTGGAGAGAGGGAGGCTATGGAGGACGAGTTTAGCAACATTGATCGCTAGCTGGCACTGGCGCGGCAACGAGATAGCTCGGCAATGGCGAGTGAGACGGCGCCTCCGAGTCACAGCATCCCAGCCGCCCTGCAGGTTGCCGTAGTCCAGCAGCGCATGTGCCAAACCTCGCCACCAGGTAGCTTCAGCATTGATCTGCGGAAAGGGCACCGAACATGGCCGCGGAGGTCGAAGAGTCTTTAGACGAGGTGCCTCTCCACGGCCTCGATAGTACCCGGCCTGCCGAGGCTCCACATCAAACACATTCAACCATTTAGCTTCCGCAGCCTCGATGAAAGCAGCCCAGGCTGTGTCAACAGTTACGTCGGGCTGCCGCATGTCGTCGCCGAGCTGCTCCCAGTTAGGCTCATCGAATTCCCTGCAGCTGCCAATGGGAGCGTGAGCTGGAAACTTGCGCGGCTGCTGAACGGCGCGAACTTCTGGGGGCCGGCGGGGAACCTGAAGCCGAATCTGAACTGCACGATGCGGACTGATCGCGATGTGCTCCAGAACGGTCAGCTGCGCTCCTGCCGCTAGGAAGGGCGACATCACGAAGTAGTCGATGCCGCGCTCCGACGGCCTGACCGCGCCCACCTTAGGGGCTACCACGACGCCACCAATGCCTGCCACCCAGCCACTCTCCGTGAGCTCCTCGGGCGTGACTTGCCAGTCCGCACTGAGGATGAAAGGAAGCCCTGCACTCTTGACGGCCTGGCCCATGTCGCAGAGGATGTGCCAATTCCTCTCACTGAGGTCTTCAGAGTCGTGCAGGTACATGGTGCCAACAAGCAAGCCACCTTTCGGACCGTGGCTTAGATGCAGCAGTGAAGCCCTGGCTGGGCACACGCAGTGCGGGGGGCCCTCCAGCTGGCTGGGCCCATAGCGAACAGGCGTGGCAATCAAAGTGCCGCCAGACAAGCCCGCCAGGCTGTCATAGGCGCCATCAGCGGCACCAGCGCGGACGGCGGGGTTGATGGCTGCCTTCCAGCCTGTCTTGCGCAACGCCTGCTCCTGCGCGTCACGCTGACGCTGCGGCACCTTGTGCTCCTGCACAAGCGCCAAGTCACACTCATACCATTCATCAGATTGTCTGAGCAGCTCAAGCCCAGGCGTGCTCGTAACATTTGCCGTGAGAACTGTCAACGGGTGGCACTGCGGGCTACCCCAACTGCGGTGGGACGTAGTAAGTGCTGCGCATCTTCTTGAGCGCCTGGCCGAACAGCTCGATGGCTCGCTGCTTGATGGCCCGCTTGGCACCCTCGTCGAGATCCATGTCATCATCGTCGCCGACTGCGCTGGCACAGGCCTCGAGCAGCTTCTGCTCGTTTCGGGCTGCCCATGCACGGGCACGCTCATCAGGGTCAGCGCCACCCACAGGAGCTGCAGGAGGCGGCGCAGCCTGCCCTGCACCCGCTGCCCCTGCCGCCGCGAGGCCGCATCCCGAAGGGAGACCCGCGCTGGCGGCGCCAGGCTGGGCACCGCCTGACGGGGCGGTGCCAGCAGGCGCAACAGGGGGGGGGGGGTGCTGGGCTTGCGCGGCCTTCGCCTGCAGCTCCTGCTGGGCGGTTGCCAGCTGCGCCGCCACCTCCGTGAGCTTGGCCTCGAGCTCGGCGTCGCCAAGCAGCCGCGCCTGCTGGAGCAGCCCGTCGCACTGGCCAGGCGGCGTGCCAGGCGCGGCGGCGGCCGTGCCGCCCACTTGCGCAAGGGCCGCTGCCCCGCGCGCGGCAGCCTCCTTCTGCTGCTGCTGGAGCTCCTCGAGCTCAGCGCCAACCTCTGCTGCCCAGCGGACGGCACGGTGCAGGTTCTCCTGCGCCTTGTCGTACTTCTTCTGCACCTTGTCAAGCCGATCCGTGAGCACGTCACTTTCCTTCTGCACTGCCCTCGACACCAGCTGTGGATCGCCTGAGAGGAGGCCCCGCTGGTGCTGGATGCGATCCCGCGCCGACTGGCTGAGCGTGTCCGCCACGGCCTCATACGAGGCGGGGCCCATGGCGGCGTAGGCTCGGACCTGCGCATCGGTGAGGGGCGGAGGTCCTTTCGGCTTGGGCGCACGTACGGAGGGGGAGACGCCACCAGCCCAGACTCCGCGGGGCTGGACCACGCGCTGACTGGGGTCGCCTTTCTCCTTGCCACAGCGGAGGCAGCGATCACGCCACTCGTAGTTGTACTTGAACTGACACTGTTTATTGGGACAACACCAACAAGACTGCTGCCAAAATGCCATCTCGCACCAGCGGAGGGTGCGACACACGCCGTAGGTACGCAAAGGCAGTGAGGGATAAAACCTCAATACAGTCTCGAGGTGTGGAGCAGGTGGGGCCGCGGATCCCCTTGCCAAAAACTCTTGTCCTGAGCAAGCCGCTACGGACTTGAGCCAAAATGGCTACGGACCCTCCTCCTCCTCCTCCTCCTCCTCCTCCTCCTCCTCCTTCTCCTCCTCCTATCCTCCTCCTCCTCCTCCTCCTCCTCCTCCTCCTCCTCCTCCTCCTCCTCCTCCTTCCTACTGTGCAGCTTCTTCGCCTCTCGCGAGAGCACCTCCACGGCCCCGTACATCATGGGGAAGTCGGGGTTGTCCTTGCAGCAAGAGCGGAATGATCAGCCCGAGGGGGAGGAATAGGAGGAGAAGGAGGAGGAGGACGACCAGGGAGAGAGGCAGGAGAGACGAGGAGGAGGAGGCGCAGGAGGGAGGGAGGGAGGGTGGAAGGGAGAGAGGAATTAGTGTAGATTGCGGAGCAGGAAAGGGAGGATACCGCGGACAGGTAATAAGGATGGGGAGGAAGGATGCGGACGAGGTTCTCCTTGAAGCGGTTGCAGTTGGCGAAGTAGACCAGCTCCTGTGGCCGAACGGTAAAAAACGGTGACAGCCGAGGAGGGGGGTGCGGGGCATGGCCAGTGAGAGAGCATGAGGATGACGGAGGAAAGGATCATCGCTATACTGGCGACCTGCACAGCAAGGGAAGGATGGGGATGCCCGAGTCTTCTGAGGAAAACTAGGAGGACGTTACAGAGTACTCCCTGGACCTGCTTTCCTATGGTGCCCATCGCCAGTTGAGCATGTGCTCCTTCCCTATCCTTCCCTTGCCCCTCCCCCTCCTTTCCCTCCTCCTCCGAGCTCATGTTCTTCCTCCTCCTCCCCCTCCTCCTCCTCCTCCTCCTCCTCCTCCTCCTCCTGTTCTCCACTGACCATATTTCTCCTCCCTCCTCCTCCCTCCTCCATTCTCCCTCCTCCTCCTCCTGCTCCTCCTCCTCCTCCTCCTCCTCCTCCTCCTCCTCCTCCTCCTCCTCCTCCTGGACTAACTTACGCATCCTCTCGGCCGTTTGCGCCTCCCCTATCATGCTGATCCTCCCTCTCCTCGTCTTTAGCAGCAGCATCGTCGTCATCGGCAGCGCCATCATCACCAGCAACATCGTCTTCGTCATCGCCAGCATCATCAGTAGCAGCAACATTATCAGCACCATGAGCATCATCCAACACTCGCGGCGGTAGGCTCAACAGGAACTCCGGCCTGCAACTCCCGAAGTGCGCCCCGTGCTCGTGCCATGCCCCCGTATCCTTCCTCCCGATCTCGCCCTCCGCAGCCTGCCTTCCCCGATCCCGCCCTCCCCACACTGCCCTCGTCCCTCCCAGCCTCCCTCGGGTTCCTGAATTCGCATCCTCGTCCTCTCCTCCCCACCCTCCTGCCCGCCCTCATGCCCCAACCCTCCTCCGCATCCTACTCCACCTCCTCCTCCTCCTCATCCTCCTCCTCCTCCTGCTCCTCCTCCTCATCCTCCTCCCCCGGCTCCTACATCGTCCGCTTCCCTTCTCCTGCTCTGGTTGCTGATGATCCTCCTCATCCTCGTCTCTCGTTCGGGTCCTCCTCGTACGCGCCGACTGAAGATGGACAAGATGCAGTTGACAATGAAGCGGAGCACGACGCAACCGGCACTACCACCGTGACCACGGCCACGTGGCAAAAATTGGCTTGACTACAAAACGTTTTTAGTGAAGCAGAATGTTCAGGCACCACTACTACGACAACGGATACCAAAACTCTCAGTGGTGAATGGGACAACGTTTGCCGCAACAACACCCACGCCACCACGATACCACCTGACTACATCACAAGCTGTGCAGCCTTCCGTGCAGCACCGGACGCAGCACAAGCCACAGGGCAGACCTTCGAGAAAACGATGCTACACCTCGAGGACTTCTACTGCGAGGCCTACGGCTCCAAGGGCAATTCCGTGGAAGGGGACGCAGCTACGAGCTCCACAACACCGAGCAGGAGGAGAAGGGACAACGACGCCTGCGGTACAGCATCTACACCACCAACTGGTGGGCCCGAGCAGCAACAGCGACAGCGACACTCGCGAAGTTACGACGACGACAGGTCGGGGACTCCGAGATTCGCCACCTCGAAGCCTGCTGCAGAAACCTCGCGCCAGAAAGTGCCCCGACCGCAGGCGCAGCCTCCACCCCAACCGCACGGCTCTTCCGGGCTATTTGGCGCGACCGACTCCGCGACATAGCGGACGTCAGCATAGACATCATCGAAGGCATGCACCGACAAGCTGAAGAGGAGGGACACCGAGCGTTACGACATGAACTACGGCGCAGCGGACACGAATACGCCCAATGGCTTGCAAACGCCAGCGACGGCACGATGCACAAAATCACCAAACCGACACGAGGATGAAATGACAACGCACCAGCAGCACGCAGGTTCCACACTAGAGCGCCTTGATCTCAAAGCCACCACCTTCACCAGCATATGGGACGACCCCAACACACGCCACGAGCAACACGAGCTGCTCACCGACATCAGACAACAAGCACTACTGGAGCCAGCCACGGTATGGACGCCAGAACTGTTCGACGCGACCATCACTGGAGTACCTGACCGAGGCAAGGGCACCGACAAGCTCGCTACCAACGACGCAAGACGACTTCCACCAGAGGGACGGTCAGAGCTGACGGACCTCTTCAACTACATCGAGCAGGAAGCGGCCTGGCCATATCTGGCCATGGCAAACAATGCAGTCTAAAGTCATGCTCCAGCCCAAACCGTCATCAGCTAAGGGAACATCAGCCACAGCGGACGGAGGAGACCGAGCACTGGCCCTACCCCCTTGGACATGCAGAACATGGGAGCTCCTGCACCGTGGCCGTGTGCGCACATGGGCGACAGAGGTAGAAGAACTCTGGGACGCTGCCATCGCAGGCAATAGCTGCCTGCGCGAAGCTACGACAGGGGCACTTGGCGACGAAATTGCACACGCCATGTCGATACACTCCGCAGTAGCACTCCTCGACATTAAGCGCTTCTACGACTCGCTCAGCCTCCCGAAGATTGCGCAAGTAGCCGCCACGCTCGGATTCCCAGCGCGCATCTTGGCGCTTCCGCTCCAGCTGCGCCTCACACCATGCTTCCTGAGGCTCGACAACTGCTACAGCATGCCAGTATACGCGGAACGATCGCTCCTGGCTGGAGCCAGACCCCCCAACAACTTAGCACGAGCGCTCGTCTACTTCGTCATGCGTCAGTGCAGCAGCCGCATTACCAGGACGCAGCCCAGAACATGGTTCGACGACATCGGGATCCAGGTCTTCGGCTCAAAGCAAGCGGCCCGCAGCCTCCTCGTAGACGCCACAGAAGTACTCAACGACGATCTACACCAACAAGGCCTAGAGGTAGCCCCCAAATCAGTAATCATCAGCAGCGACTTCAGCAACACCAAGCACATGGTCCAGGACCTCCGAGACAGCGGCATCACCATCGAAGGCGCCACCGAGGGCAAGGATTTAGGCGTAGATCGTGCAGGGCGAACTTGCACACGACGACGCACACACCATGCCCGACGCGCCAACGCATGGAAGCGAATCAGCACAGCTGGCAAAAAGCTCCGACGAGCCAAGAAACAGCGCACACGGGAACAACTACAACAAGGGGCGATGGCATCGAGCACGTGTCTACGGGGCACCACCCGACGAGAGACGGCAAGCACGACGAAGCTATGGGCAAGCTCTACGACGCGCATGGCCCGGACGGTGCCTCGCAGCCCTGGTGCACCTGGAAGGACAGGACCCCGAGATCAGCATGCTCAGAGCGCAGTTCGACGCATGGATCGACCTCTGGGCATCGAGCAACACCATCAGGCAACGCATCAAGAGAGTATGGCACACCATCAAGCAGCAGCTAGCCGGACACGACCAACGACTACGATGGCAACTCAAGCGCGGCATCATCGGCCCCATCATCCTCATGCTCTGGGAACTGGACTGGCAGCCACACGATGCCGACCGCTGGGAAGACCCAACCGGCGACACATGGCTACTCACCGACGGCGCAGCCGACGGAGACCCGACAGACGTCACCAACGCCATGTGCCAACAGCTTGAACAGAGACAATGGACTCAAGCCAGCAAGCACCACAACGGAAGCGCCCTCGAACACGGAGCAGACCTCGACGACCTCAAGCGCCACTCAACCCACCTACGACGGAAGGGCAAGCACGACAGACACGGAGCGCAGCTAGCCGCAGCATGCGCAGGAACGCGGTCGCAACTGCGCACTGCGGACGCTTCTAGCACCTCGAACCTCTGCGCATGCGGGGCCGTCGACGACGACTGCCACAGCATCTGGGGAGCCTGCTCATGCCGACCAGACCACACAATCGACCAGCGGACGGACCACTTGCGGGACTGGAGCTGCAGAGGGGCTCGACACCGACGCAGCGTTCTGGCTACGAGGGACAACGCCCAAGCCAAGGACATGCCCACCACCGTGCACCACGGAACCGACAGACGCCAGAGAAGGCGACGCTGTACACGGCACCCTGCAGGGGGAGGAGGAGGAGGAGGAGGAGGAGGAGGAGGAGGAGGAGAGAGGAGGAGGAGGGGGAGTGAGGAGGAGGAGGAGGAGGAGGAGGAGAAGGAGGAGGAGGAGGAGGAAGGAGGAGGAGGAGGAGGAGGAGGAGGAGGAAGAAGAAGGGGGAGGAGGAGGAGGAGGAGGAGGAGGAGGAGGAGGAGGAGGAGGAGGAGGAGGAAGAAGAGGGGGAGGAGGAGGACGAGGAGGAGGAGGAGGAGGAGGAGGAGATTGAGGAGGAGGAGGAGGAGGAGGAGGAGGAGGACTGAAGTTCTGCGGCGATGGCAGCGGCGGAGCGGCCTCAAGCGGCAGACGCTGCCGAAGATGTGGTTGGGGCTGGGTACTCGTGCCCGACGATGACACTATACAAGCAGCAGCGCGAGGACCACTACCTGGAGCACGACAAACGAACAGTAGAGCATAAGCGGGGGCGCTACTGCACATATTGCAGAACTCCCGCGGACGCATCGAGTATTGGACCGACCCCGAGGTACTCTGCGAAGGATGGAGAGCCCAACGCTTCAACAGCAACAGGTACCACCGCAACAACGGCGACATCTGGAGGGACATCAAGCTCGCCATTCAGTCGCGAGGAGGATCCCACCAGGACATCACCATACGACACCTGAGAAGCCACGAGGACTGGGAAACAGCAGCGGCACGACGCGTACCAAAGTGGGCTTGGAAGGGCAACCAGGAAGCAGACGCACGAGCAGGCACAGCAGCAGACGAACATGCACTACCACCAGCTCAACAAGGATGCTACGAATGGGCAAGAGCAGTCGGACAACTCGTACGACAACGCATCACTCAGGCGACTATCCACACCATCGCCAGACGACCTCCCACGGCACGGGACGATCGCGATGAACCCAGAGCAGCAGCACGAGAAAGCACGCTCAAGCCGCCACGACTCGACGAACTGGCAGCCAGCAGCGCACACCGACGAACCAGAACGAGAACGGGAGGAGGATGAGGACTGGGAGGAGGAGGAGGAGGAGGAGGAGGAGGAGGAGGAGGAGGAGGAGGAGGCGGAGGAGCGAGGGAGGAGGAGGAGGAGGAGGGGATAGAAGGGGAGGAGAGGAGGAGGAGGAGGGGGAGGAGGAGGAGGAGGAGGAGGAGGAGGAGGAGGAGAGGAGAAGGAGGAAGGAGGAGGCGGAGGGAGGAGGAGGAAGTGAAGCATGCAAACAGGAGGCCATCACAAGACCGAACAATGGCGAGGTGGTGGCCGTCGACGCAGCGCGCAGCCATCCCCGCCCCATCATGCAGGCGGCGCCGGCCAAACATCACGCGAAGGGCAGGTGCCCCTCCTCCCCTACTCCTACCTCTCCTGACACGCGCTCTACTTCCTCTCCTTACTCTCCCTTCAACACCCCCCCTTCTAGTGGTCCACACCTCATCCTTTCCCCCTCTCCTCGCACCACCCCTCACCCCTCTTCCTCCACCTACTCCTCCTCCCCCCTCCCATCCTCTCCTCACCTCTCTCCCTCCATCGCCCTCCTCCTCCTTCTCCTTCCGCACCTCCTCTCTCCCTCCTTGCAGCTCATCATGTGGAGCAAAAAATGCAGAAAAGAACAAGGCCACTTCTGCTACAACTGCGGCGGCACAGCCAAGGAGTGCACCAGCGAGACGCTCGCCGAGGAGGGCAGGCCGCCGGCGGAAAAAGACGGGGGCGTGCTGCGTGGTCAGATCGCGACGGAAGCACGCGCAGAACAGCACCTTCGGCCACGTGGCACACTTTGCTTGACTACAACACGTTTTGCAGTCAAGCAAAACGTTCAGGGTCTCTTTCCGTGGTTACCTGGGTCTTTGCAGCTGCGAGGAGCCCGACGCAGCACAACAGGCCGCCAAAGGCCAGCAACTTCCAGTGAGAGAATTGGGCACCACGCCGTGAACCCAACCGACGCTCCCACGGAGAGGGTTTGGCGACGCGCCGCGAACCCCGCAAGACCGACACGGCAGCGCACGGACAGCACAGACGAGACCTCGACAGAGCCCTGACCACCTGGCCAGGGCCATCAGCTCCCAGCGAGTGCGTCGGGCGCCACGCCGCGCACCCAGACCGACGCTCCCACCGAGAGGGTTGGGCGACACGCCGCGAACCCACTACAACCGACCGACGCAGCTGAGCACACTGGAAAGCCAGACGAGACCGACGCAGCACGACGATGGCCCCGACAGACTAGTCGGGGCCATAAGCCCCCAAGGAGTGGGTTGGGCGACGCGCCGCGCGCCCCGACCGACGCTCCCAGTGACAAGGTTGGGCGACACGCCGCGACCTCAAAAGCAAAGCGACCGACACAGCAGATGACAACGACTGTCTTCTCCTCCTCCTCCTCCTCCTCCTCCTCCTTCTCCTCCTCCTCCTCCTCCTCCTCCTCCTCTCTCCTCCTCCCCCTCCTCTTCCCCCTCTCCCCCTCCTCACCTCCTCCTCCTCCTCCCCTCCTCTCCTCCTCCCCCTCCTACCCCCTCCTCCTCCTCCCCTCCTCCTCCTCCTCCTCCTCCTGCTCATCCTGTCTCCTCTTTTTTTCCTCCGGTGTTTCTCCTTTTTCTCCTCCTTGTTTCTCCTCCTTTTCTCCTCTTGTTTCTCCTCCTTTTTCTCTCCTCCTCCCCCTCCTCCTCCTTCCTCTACTCCTCCTCCTCCTGCCTCCTCCTCCTCTCCTCTCCCCTCCCCCTTTCCTCCTCCTCCTCATCCTCCTCCTCTCCTCCGCTCTCCTTCTCCTCCTCCTCCTCCTCCTCTCCTCCTCTCTCCTCCTCCGCCTCCTCCTCCTCCTCCTCCTCCTCCTCCTCCTCCGCTCCTCATGCCTTCCTCTCCTCCTACTCCTCCCCCTCCTCCTCTTCCTCTCCTCCTCCTGCCTCCGCCTCCTCCTCCTCCTCCTCCCTCCTCTCCTCCTCCTCCTCCTCCTCCTCCTCCTCCTCCTCCTCCCCCTCCTCCTCCTGCTGCTCCTCCCCCTCCTCCTCCTCCTCCGACGCCTGGGGGACCCCTTCCCCCCGACGCGCGAAACACTCTTACCGCGGCCAAGCGTGGGGAAATGCCGCCAAATGGCCAGCCGGGGGGTCGTTTCTGGACGGCCCTGGGGCCTCGGGGGGGTGCTCGGGGGGCCAGAACTCGGCGCAGACGCAGGACGTGGCATGTTTCCTTCAGGGCCTGGTGGTTTTCGGGTAATAGCTCGGGCCTCTGGCGGCCGCTCGGTACGATCCGCCCAGAATCGAATCGATAAGTCGGATCGGCGATCGACATGAATCGGATCGGCGGAAATCGGCAGCCGAGCCGGGAAACGTCGCATCGGCGAAAATCGGCAGACTAGCATGCCCCCTTTAAGAAATCGGAACCCGCATCGGAATCCCAAGTCGAACCGAATCGGAATCGGAAGCCATCGACATCGAATCGAATCGAATCGGAGGAATCGAGATGAGCCCTGCCCCCCCCCCTCGCAAGCTCTCGGTGAGGCGCAGCTGCTGAAGAGGAAAATATCCCGAGGCTGGGAAGCCGCTTGAGAGCCGACGAACGGCATCCGAAAATTTGAGAAAACTTACCCCCCTGAGCCCTCCCCCTCTCCCTCCCTCCAGCTCCTCCTCCTCCTCCTCCTCCTCCTCCTCCTCCTCCTCCTCGCCTCCTCCTGCTCCTCTCCTCCTCCTCCTCCTCCTCCTCCTCCTCCTCCTCCGCCTCCTCCGCCTCCCCTCCCCTCTCCTCCTCCTCCTCCTCCTCCTCCTCCTCCTCCTCCTCCTCCTCTCTCATCCTCCTCCATCCTCCTCCTCCTCCTACCTCATACCCTCCTCCTCCTCCTCCTCCTCCTCCTCCTCCTCCTCCTCCTCCTCCTCCTCCTCCTCCTCCCCCTCCCTCCACGCCCTCCCCACCTCGAGGGGTCCTCGGCGTGGGGTGTTCGAGCCCACCCTCGTCGGGGACTCGCGCGCCGCGAGGTGGGGCCTGTGCTGGGGCTCAGGCTGGGAAGCCTCTGCCGCCCTCCCCGGATGTCTCGCTCGCCCGGGGCTCCCGCGTGCCGTCGATGTCGCGGTCCATCGTCTTCAGCCGCACCCTGTTGGGCATCAGCACCGCGTCCGGGTCGGTCTTGATGGTCCTCGGGGGAGGTGGGCAGCTGCGCCCCCGCCTGCCGTCCCCGCTCGCCGTCCCCGATCTTCAGTCCCTTCATATTCGTATTCGTCCCCGTCTCCTCCTCCTCCTCCTCCTCCTCCTCCTCCTCCTCCTCCTCCTTCGCCTCCTGCTCGCCTCCTCCTGATTCTTTGCCTCATTGGAAATATTCGTATGCGTGTTCGTCCGTGCTTTCTCACACTAGTAGGATGCGTCCTCGTCGTATTAGTAGTCTTCATCTTCGTATGAGCACGTTCAATCTGATAACTGTGACAAGTGTTACCATTAGCTTGGCTAGCATGACGACTATCAGTACGACTCCCCGATTAATTCGTATCACGATTGCTATAGTACTCGTATTACAATCAAGGCCACTATTGCTAGAATCACCGTTGTGGGTACGCTACGAACAGTACGGTTACTATGGATGTGTCTACTGTCATTCCCGTCCTGTGGTGTTGGGTCCTCGGTTTTGAAGGGACTGCACCCCGCGTCTGCTCTCCTCTCCTAACTCCTCCTACTCCTCCTGCTCCGGCTAGCTACTCCTCATGCTCCGGCTCCTCCTCCTCCTCCTCCTGCTCCTCCCCCTCCTCCCCCCTCCTCCTCCTCCTCCTCCTCCTCCTCCTCCTCCTCCCTCCTCGTCCTCCTCTCCTCCTCCTCCTCCTCTTCCCCCTCTCCTCCTCCTCCTCCTCCTCCTCCTCCTCCTCCTCCTCCTCCTCCTCCTCCTCCTCCTCCTCCTCCTCCTCCTCCTCCTCCTCTTCCCTCCTCACATCCCTGCCTCTGCCCTCCTCGCAAGGCCTCCGTGGCGGTGTCCGCATGCGGTTCCCCCACCCAGTACAGCGCTTCGTGGCCCCCATAAAGGAGGCTCCACAGAAGGGCTCAGTGGCGGTGTCCGCACGCGGTTCCCCCACTAAAGACATCGCTTTGTGACACATAGAGAGCTCCACCGACGGCCTCCGTGGCGGTGTCTGCATGCAATTCACCCACCCAATTTTCGTGGCACCGTAGGGAGCTCCACCGACGGCGTCAGTGGCGGTGTCCGCATGCAGTTCCCCAACCCAGTACAGCGTTTCGTTAGTGGCACCATCGGGAGCTTCACCGAAGGCCTCAGTGGCGGTGTCCGCATGTGGTCCCCCCGCCCAGTACAGCGTTCGTGGCCCCATAAGGAGCCTCACCGAAGGCCTCAATGGCGGTGTCCGTACGCGCCCCCCCCCGCCCAGTACAGCGTTTCGTGGGCCCATGGGGAGCTCCACCGAAGGACTCTTTTGCGATGTCCGCATGCGGTTCCCCCACCCAGTACAGCGTTTCGTGGGGCCCATAGGGCGCTTCACCGAAGGCCTCCCCTGCGCGGTCTGCATACAGTTCCCCCGCCCAGTGCAGCGCCTCGCGGCCCCCCATAGGGAGCTCCACCGAAGGCCTCCGTGCCGGCGTCCGCATGCGGTGCCCATGGCCAATGCAGCGTTTCGCCGCACCATCGAGAGCTCCACCGACGGCCTCAAGCGGTTCCCCCACCCCGTCCAGCGCTTCGTGGCCTCATACAGTGAGGGCGCGCATTAAGAAACCATATGCTTTTCGTCAGGGTATCCTGGGCTTCTTCGCTCCTCGCGCTGCGCGGTGACTTCCCGCAGCCGTTGAAGGAGTTGCTGCGTTCAGGGTGCTCCGGGTTTCCCCTCAGGTGCACCTCGCGCACGGGTTCTCAGAGTCGGGTTTCTTGCGAGGGTTTCTTGCGGCCGCGCCCGCATTGTAGGGAGCTCCACCAAAGGCCTCAGTGGCAGTGTCCGCATGCAGTTCCCCACTCAGTACAGCGCTTCGGAGTCCCATAGGGAGCTCCACCGAAGGCGTCAGTGGCGGTGTCCACATGCGGTTCACCCAGTACAGCGCTTCGTGGCCCCCATCGGGAGCTTCACCAAAGGCCTCAGTGGCGCTGTCCGCATGCGGTCCCCCCATCCAGTACAGAGCTTCGTTGCTCAATATGGGGGCTCCACCGAAGGCCTCCGTGGCGGTGTCCGCATGCGGTGCCCTCACCCAGTACAGCGGTTCGTGGCCCTATCGGGAACTCCACCGAAGGCCTCCGTGGCGGTGTCAGCATGCAGTTCACCCACCCGGTTCAGCGTTGCGTGGCCCCAGAGGGAACTCCACCAAAGGCATCAGTGGCGGTGTCCCCATGTGGTTCCCCCACCCAGTACAGCGCTTCGTGGCCCCATAGGGAGCTCCACCGGAGGCGTCAGTGGCGGTGTCCGCATGCAGTTCCCACGCTCAGTACAGCGTTCGTGGCCCCATAAGGAGCTCCAGCGAAGGCCTCAGTGGCGGCCCCGCCCCAGTGCGGCGCACCCCTCACACGTTTCGCGGCCCCATAATTGGTTCCACCCACCTAAAGCCCCAATGGCAGCGCCCACATGGCGGCACGCCCCATATCGGCACACCCTTCGCATGCTTCATGGCCTCATGAGGAGATCCCCCGAAGGCGATACCCGCAACGACGGTACTCACAACTGCACATGGTTGGGTCCTTCACCAAGTAACTTTTGTCCGCCACGTCCTCGGTTAGACATGGGCAGTAAATCCAATCGACCTTTAATTGCATTGCAATGTCTCCGATTCTGCCAAAATCAGCATCAGAGACACACATTCAAACAGGGAGCCAAGGCAAAAATGCGATCCCCGCCGACCCACCGCTGACGTCACCCGCACTGGCGCCTCGAGCGCGGCCCGCCCCAGAGAGCCCCGGACAACGGCTTCGATGACGGGTCTCATGCCGACGCGTCCGCGACAGAGCGACCATCGAGCGCACCGAGCCCTTGCGCAGAGTCCAGCAAGGACAGCACCTTCTTGCCGCACTCGGCTGCTGGCGTCGCAGCCTCGCCGTGGTCATCCAGGCCAAGGATGCCGCCGATCGGATACGCGCGGCTGGCGTCGCGGAGGTGCCTGGCGAACATGTTCAGATACAAGACGCCCGACCTGGTGGCTCCGCGAACAACCTTGAGGTCCACCATCCCCAAGCGAGACCAGTCCGCTGATCCGGCTGGGGCCGCGATGACCTGGCCGCCCGCGGGAGACTCTGCGACGAAGCTGAAGCCGCCGACGTGCTTCTCCTCCGCCCAGCTGCCGGTCACGTTCAGGACCTTGATGTACATGTCCTCGCATTTCGAGCCCTGGCGTGCCACAGCGACCTGCACGCGCAGCAGGGCGTCCGCCAGAGCGGCCCCCTGCGGGATGTGGAGGAGCGCGTGCGTCCCCGCCCGCATGATGTCGAACCTGGCGCCAGAGATGGTGGTCATGTGCGGATCTCCGGTGGCGGAGATCTGCGTCGTCGGCACTGCTGCCGTGGGCGCAGGCGTCGCTGCCGTGGGCGCGGGTGTCGGGGCAGCGCAGATAACAAAAGCATCGGGATTCGCCTCGTTCCCGGTACCTCCCGGAGGCACGTTGTACTGGAACGTTCCGCGTCGACTCAGTATCGAGCCTCCGTAGCCAACGCAGCCGGGGGGGAAATTCGCGTCGGAGAATGCGGTGTCGTCGTACTGATAATTCTGGCTGTACGCCCCAACGAAATCCTCACAGTCTTCCGGAGTGGTCGGACCAAGCCCAGCTGGACATGAACTCTTGTAGATCTGCCAGTCGTCGGACTTACAAACGACCCCATATTGTGGGCTCGCGGATCCAGTCGGATGTGTGTTGAACACGAACTCACGGGTGAAGGAGGTGAACGAGAACGTGGAGGAGCAACCTGGAGGAATCGTGGCATCGTTCACCTCGAAGGGGTTCCTGAGCGTCGGCGCGTCAAACAAACCTTGTGCAAGCGTCAGCTTCACCATGGCCTCGCACTCCGCTGCCGTTGGGGCAATCCGAGGTGATGGGCATGTCTGACCACCTTGAATCTCAGACCATCCTTGCGGATCCTGGGCGTCCTTCTCTAACCGAAGAGTCCGAACGTCCAGCGCGTAGGCATGGCCGATCTCGCACACCGCCGTCGTCAAGCACTGTACCAAAGTGAAGAATGCGTGCGAGCGGATGCCGAACATTCCCTGCTCCAATGCACCTGCGCGGCGCCTCCTGCCTGCGCGTGTACGTATATATGCGGTTGTGCAGGATCCACGCTTGAGCCGAGATGGCGGACGAAGCATCTTGAACTCTCTTGGGCCGTCTTGGCGGCCATCTTGGACCATCTTGGGAGAACTCGGGACCATCTGATCCTCTCTCCAGAACTCGGGAGGTGGAAGAACGATACAGACACAATGAAATTTCGACTTCAAGAAAAGGTGGTGAAATACGAAAAGTGGGATGAAGACGAAAGAATCCAGAACATATGTTCATCTTTGCCGTCTTGGAGGCCATCGGGGGCCCTCCTGGAGCCACCTGGAGCAGCAGAAGCCTCTGCGGCCACCTTTTCCTCCTCCTCCTTTTCCCTCTCCCTCTCCCTCCTCCTCCTCCTCCTCCTCTTCTTTTTCTTCTTATTATTCTTCTGATTATTCTGCTTATTCTTATGTTTCTTCTTCTTCGTATGATGATGATTATTCGTATTATTATCACTATTATTATTAATAGTATTATTATTAGTATTATTAGTGTCATTATCATTATTATTATTATTAATATTATTATTATCAGTATTATCAGTATTACCATTATTATTGATATTGATATTAGTATTCATATTAGTATTAGTATTGTTGTTATTAATATTATTGTTAGTAGTAATACTAATAATAGTATGATTAGTATTATTAGTATACATTCTTATTAGTATTATTATTAGTATTATAATTATTGTGAAGATGATGATGCTTAGTATTAATAATAATAAAATAATAATAATAATGAAAAAAATAATAATCATAATAATAATAACAATAATATAACAATAATAATAATGATAATAATATAAATAATAATAATAATAATGAAATTGTTAGTTTTACTACTATTATTATGATTCCTCCTCCTCCTCCTCCTCCTCCTCCTCCTCCTC
>CAUYUJ010002632.1:33139-68139 GCA_963575745.1 Prorocentrum cordatum
CACCAGACGGCCCAAGAGGTCTCGAAGACGGTCCCTAGAGGGCCCCAAGACGGCCCAGTTCCCCAACAGGACCCAACATTGCCCCAGCGAGGCCTCAGAGGCATCATCGTCGTCCTCCTCCTCATCCTCTTCCTCCTCCTTTTCCCTCTCCTCATCCTCTTCCTCCTCATCCTCTTCCTCGTCCTCTTCCTCCTCCTCCTCCCCCTCCTCCTCCTCCTCCTCCTCCTCCTCCTCCTCCTCCTCCTCCTCCTCCTCCTCTTCACCCAAATGCCCCCACAAAGATTTCCACAACGGCTGGGGGGCCAATGACACGGCCAAACTTTGGCCCAACGCTTGGCCACATAGGCATTTCCAAAAAAAGCAGGGCGCGGCAGTAATTCTCCGCACTTCTGGACAACCAAATTGCATGGTCTTTCCTGAGCGTCAATCAAGCACCCCTCTCGCGGCGTCGATCAAGCAACCCCCCTCGGAAATCAGATCTGGCCCTGCAGGCCCCCGCACCTTCACTGTCCAATCGAAGCTCAAGTACCTGGAGTCCTTCCGGATTGTCTCCCACGCCTGCAAGAAAATCTGGGTGTTCTGCGCGGTCCCGTCCTTGGTGATGCCATCCGGCTTCGTGGAAGGGATTCGGACCGTTCTAACAGGTCCAGCAGCCAGGTCGCCCAGCACCTTGTCGACGTCGCTGAGAACGGCGTGGTCATCGCAGGCGAAGATGCCCGCGCCTCGCCCAAGCTGCGCCCTCGCGGGGCAGGCAGCAACCAAAATCGGCCAGCGTTGGAACAAGCGAGCGCTCTGAGGGGGAGGGCAGCGCCGAGGCGATAACGCGGCACACACACACACACACACACACACACACACACACACACACACACACACGCGCGCGCGCGCGCGCGCGCACAGCAGCAAGGGCTCCCAACTTCGCGCTTCGCGCTCCGCGAAGCGCGAAGCGCGAATAACTTCGCGCTCTCGCGCCGCCCCCCCAAAGGGAGAATAGGAGGACGAGGAGGAGGGGGAGAAGGAACGAGGACCGCGAAGCGCGAACCGCGAATAACTTCGCGCCCTCGAGGGAGCCCTTGAGCAGGCACGGTCACGGGACGGCAGAGCTGCGACCCTGGGACGGATATGTTGAGACCGCACTCAGGAACAACCCCCTGCGCTCACCATGTGACGTCGAGGAGGTGCACCGCATGCCACGCCTTGCGAGCGCGTCGTCGATTGAGGCCGCGCTCTGGGACCACCCCGTCCGCACCCCCAAGTGGTGCAGAGGAAACGCCGCGCCTGCCACGCCTTACCGGCGCATCGTGAATAGAGGTCGCGCTCACGGACCACCTCCTGCGCGCCCACTGCAGAGTCCTGTGCATGATGTGCGTGGGTGTGTGCGGTTATCTGCATGCATCGGGTGTGAATGGTGCGATGACCACGCAAGGCGTATAGTAGAGTTGTATGGTGTGCGCGCGGCTGCAACTGTGAGTAAGTATGCGTGCGTGCGCACGCGCGCGCGTTATGCATGCGCGCGCATGTCTGAGGGCTGCTGAAGCTGATCCTTTATTTGACTTGCCTGGCCCCTCTTTGTTTTACTGATTACTCCTTCACCCTCCTTATCGCGACAATTCGCCCTGGATTCGCTTCTGGACAGGCTGGTGGAAATGAAGCAGAGTATCTCGAATTACCCCGGACCAACAAACTCCATGTATGATCGCAGGCCGTCGCGTCACATCATCTTCTTTGCAGCGCGTTTGGCGGACTGCTTTCGGGACGCGTGTGGCGCACCGCCAAAACTTGTCAGTCCTTACTTTGACTACGCGCCCTCAGGTTGCACGGCTGGCTTGTTTGCTTACCCGACTCCCCTATCTCCCAAACTCTCAGGACTGGCGCGAAGAGAAAAATCCAGGAGGTGTCAGGATACGGCAGGTTCGTGTCGTGCCGACCCCGGCGTTGGTTTCTGACACCGCGGGGATCGTTCAACCTTGAACGATCGGCCGTTTCCGTAACGTCCAAATCGTTCCACATCGAACGATTCTGGGTCGCCCGCGGCGTTCAAGGTTGAACGACACTGGCGGGGTCGCCGCCGGTCGACACGACACGAACCTACCGTAGTATGGTGGAATTCGCGCGCGCGCGCTGCCGCCCCTGGGGGTCCCTGGACGAAAAAAAGTACCCCCTCGGAACCCCTGGCAAGGTCCCGACAGACTCGGTTCAAAGATGGTGCTCTGCCAGGGTTGGGCGTTGCTTAATGGGGGGGTCACAAATGGGGGGGTCAGAAACGGTCCCCTTTCGTGCCCCTTTCGGGCCCCTCCGAGGCCCCAGGGGGCTCGTTTGGGTACCGTTTGGGTACCTTTTCGGACCACCCTCGCCACCCCCCCATTTATGACCCCCCTATTACGCAACGCCCAACAGGGGCGGTTATCGGGGCCCTCCGGGTCGTCCCAGGAGCGGCCCGAGGAACCTCGAGGCAGCTCCAAAAGGGCCCACGAATGGGAATCACGGCCAGAGAGCGCTCGAAGACGCCCAAGATGGCCCGAAGACGGTCCAAGAGACACCCAAAAGAGCCCCCAGAGCGCCCCAAGAGGACCCGAAAGAGGGCAAAAAAAAATTAACAATTATTGATGTTTCTTGTGTTCTTCTATTTCTTCTATGTTTTCCGCGTTCTCGCGTTTTCGGACTTCCGACGCTCCAAGATGACCCCAGAGGCCCCCAGGACCGCCCCGAGAGGCCCCCCAAGAGGGCCCCAAGACGGTCCAAGAGGGCCCCAAAACGGACCCAGAGGCGCCCAAGATCTCCCAAGAGGACCCCAAGACGGCCACAAGAGGAGCCCAAGAGGGGAAACACGAACCACCAAGTCGAGCCTTCCGCCCCAAGAGGCCCCCAGGAGGCCCCCAGGAGGCTCCCAGGAAAGCCCCAGAGGCCCCCGAGAGGCCCCCAAAAGAAACCCTTGGAGGCCCTAAAAAGAAGCCCCAACGGGCCCCCAACCGGCCCCCAAGAGGCCCCAAGAGGCCACGACCGCGCAGGCAAACGCCTGCGATGGCACAATACGGGCCGACCAGGAGGTGCCAGGATAATCTGACGCGGTACACTGATGGACCATTGTCATCACTCCTCCTCCTCCTCCATGCCTCCCCTGCCCCATCCTCCTCACCCTCCAGAGGGGCCTAAGGACACAACACACACACATAAATATACACTACTCCAAGGGTTCCCCCATTTTTTGTTCTGGAGTTCCGTCATCCCCACACACACACCATGTGTTCCCATATGTTCCCATACATTTCCGGGGATCGACGATCTTCTGATCATTGCTCTTCTCCTCCTGCTCCAAGCGTCTCCAAGAAGCAGCCTCGGCGCAAGGGGCAGACGTTGACGCCCGCTGGCCTCAAGAGTCCCTCCTCGCTGTCCGCAGAACTCGAGTCCGCGCCGTCGGAATCGTCCATCCTGTCGGGCGCGGCCACGCCGACCCCTTGCAAACCATCCCCATCCGTGGCGTCATCCTCGCCTGTCAAGCTTCCCTCTGGCCGCACACTCGACCAGGATGGTAAGGATGAACGGTAAGGATGCAAGGGCCTTGGAACGCCGTGTTGACGCTTTCCGTGCGGAGCGCGGCAGGATGCCCAAGGATGCCGCATACCGAAGGGGCAAGGATGCAAGGGTTCACTGCACACTTGAAGGGGCCCTGGGACACACAAATAAATACACACAAATAAACATATCCCCCATATTTTCCCATATTTTCTGGGTTTCTGTCTTCCTCCCCATGTCTCATATTTTCCCATATTTTCTGGGAAATCGAGGATTAATTGTGTCTGTGTTTCTTTTCCTCCTGAACACTTACGTCTTGGGGCGAGGCGAGGGGGACGCCACGGAAGGGGATGGTTTCCTAGGGGCCGGTGACGCGGTTGCGCTGCCCCTGATCCTGGCCACGGCGAAGCAGAACAGCTCGCCGCCGCTGCGGGGAGCCGGCGCGCACGGCTCTGGGCACAGCGAGCCGTTGGACCAGAACACCCTCTGCTGGAACTCCTCGAACGCAGAAGATCTGTTCAGTCCCTCGTACCACTCCGGGTGGGCTGCCATGCCTGGGGGGGGGAGAGAGAGAGAGAGAGGGAGAGCGAGAGCGAGAGAGAGCGAGAGAGAGAGAGAGAGATACATATATATATATATATATATATATATATATTAAAAAGAGAAACAGAGAGAGAGAGAGGCACCGACTGCGGGCGGGGCTTGGGCGAGCCCTCCGGTCCTGGGCCCGATCCTCGGGCCCCGAGCCTCACTCCTGAGAGGGGGTCCTTCGGGGGCCCGGACCCCTCGCCCTCAAACCCTCTGAGGCCTGCGCGTCCTATCGCGTGGCCTCGTCGGGCTCAAGAGGGTCCGAACCCAAACCCAGGCACGCCTCACTCCTGAGGGGGTCTTTCGGGGGCCCGGATCCCTCGCTCTCAAGCCTTCTGGGGCCTGGCGCGTCTTGTCGCGTGGCCTCGTCGGGCCCAAGGGGGGTCCGAGCCCAAACCCAGGCACGGTGGCGGGATGGGCCGTAGGCCACCAAATCTGCCGCTCCCCGTAGTCTTGCCACAAGGGTGCCTGACGTGCCTCCTCCTCCTCCTCATCCTCCTCCTCCTCCTCCTCCTCCTCCTCCTCCTCCACCTCCTCCTCTCCTCCTCCTCCTCCTCCTCCTCCTCCTCCTCCTCCCTTTTCCTTTTTCTCCCCACTCTCCTCTTCCTACCGTGTTCCCCGAAGGTGTTCAACGACGGCTGGGGGAACGCCTCGTCCGACAACTGTATCCAAGCTCTGGACTCGAAAAGCAAGGGGCGGCGGTGATTCGCCGGATGCGTCTTCGATAGCAGGAGCCCGAGGCGCTCCTGGCGTGGGACGGGCCAGGGCCTCACGACGGACCGCGTGGCAGCGCGGCGGGCGGCGCGCGCGATGCGCCGCGCGCCGTGCGGCGAGCGCGCTCGCGCGGGGCACTTGGCGCGCACCCGAGGGAGCAGCCGCGAGGAACGCCCCTCCCATGGCTGAGGGGCAGCGATAAGGGAGGGACTCAGAGGAGGATGAGGTACCCATCACGCTACCCTTTCGGCCGCTGTCCCTGGTTCGGCCTCCTAGGAAGCCCTCGTCGCCACCGCTGGATTCGCCTGGAAATCCTGGCCAGAACGCACCCTGGGAGAGGTCTGGGAGTAGCGTTACCGGTATTTTTGGGTTTCCCCAGGGACTGGCATAGGGAGGAGGGATCGACCTGGAATTGGCGATGCATCACATCGACAGATCGGCGATAGGCCCCCGATAGTGAATGCGCACGTTCCTGGGCAGGTGGGGACTGGCATAATTAGGGGGAGATGCATCGACCTGGAATCGGCGAGGCATCATCGACAGATCGCCGACAGGCCCTCGATGATGAATGTGCACTCTCCTGGGCAGGTTGGGGCTATTGGGCCCCTATCGGCCATCAGTGGGCGATTGGGGGTCGATGCATCCCCCCCTATGCCCGTCCCCCCCTTCGAATATGGGATCGACTACAGAATCGATTTGCCCCGTAATTGATCTTCTTCGCCGAATCCATGAACATCACGTAGATCGCTCGCACACCCAGTCAACGTTGAACCCAGGTTTGGAAGATTGAACGGAAAAGAATTAGCACAAACCAACTCAGCAGGCGATCCCCTAGTCGACCCCTACTGCTGCCCCTGAAGGCTGGCCCCATCAAGAGAGGAACGTGGAGGCCTGGGCATTGGCACCAACACCAACACGGGGGGGGGCCTCCACAGGGGGGAGATGATCCTAGATTTCGGTGTTGGTGTAAATGTTTCGGCCACCTTGGAAGCCAGAAGACTACCACCATCACCGAGATCGGGATCGTCTTCCCTCGGTGGAGGCACACCGCAGATATTGGTGTTGGTGTCAAACTCTAAGCCTGCGACAAGGCGGTCAAGCCCCAGACTGGTGCTCGAGGGCCGCCAACCGCGCGCGCTGCGGCGCACGGCTCTGGGCCGTCACGGCAGCAGCGGCGAGATGCCTGGAAGGAGCGCCCCGCAGGTCTCCAGGGGCCGCAGGGGTCACTGGGCTGGCCTGCACGAGGGGCGCGGTTGGTCGCCACAGCCGGAGACACGCGCTGGTGATGGTCCGTCTGCCTCGCCGCCGCAGCGGGACTCGCCAGCGAGCGGATCAGGCGCAGTGCTGGTGGGGCGGCGAGGGGAAGCAAAGGCCGAGCAGCCCCCGAGGCACGCCGGCCGGCGCGGCCCCTCGCCACCCCACCAGTTCTTCAGAGGCAGACAGGCAAGAACCCCTCTGGGAAGCCTGATTGGGGTTAGGTCGGCATGTGCTCCTACAGGCGGGTTCTGGAAGAAAAATAACCCCAGTGCGACCCTACCTAGAAGTTGGAGCCCCTAGGAAAGCAGCATTAGTTGCTATGCTATGCTGTGCTATGCTATGCTATGGTATGTGGTCATGTGCTAAGCTATGCTATGGTATGCTATGATATGATATGATATGTTATGCTATGCTATGCTGTGCTATGCTACGCTATGATGTTGCGTTGCCTTTCCTTTGCTTTGATGTTGATGTTGCTTAGCTCTGCTTTGCGTTGCTTGTGTTTTGTTTTGCTGTCGCTGCTGTTGCTTTGCCTTTGCTTTGCTGCTATGCTGTGTTATGCTATGCTATGCTATGCTATGCTATGCTATGCTGCGCTGTGCTATGCTGTGCTGTGCTGTGCTGCGCTATGCTATGCTATGCTATGCTATGCTGCGCTATGCTATGCTATGCTGGGATATGCTATGATATGTTGTGCTGCGCTATGTTATGCTACGCTATGCTATGCTATGCTGTGCTCTTCTATGCTAAAGCTCAGCGAAGCTCGGATGAAGGTAAGATAAGCTAAGATAAACCTGAGCTAAGATGAAGCTAAGCTAAGCTAAGATGAAAAAAGCTAAGCTAAGATGAGATAAGCGACGCTAAGCTAAGGGGACGTAACTGGGGGAACCGCGGGGCGGATACTGGGGGAACCGCCCGGGGCGCTTTCCACTGCCTGGCCCCTTTAAGCCCAGAGAGTAAGAACCCTTCTAGGCAGAGCCTAGGTAGGGAATGACAACCAATCGAAAGAGCACGGATAATCGTCCCCTGACGGATTAGAGCGCGTTTCTTTATGTTTGGCGATGACGGGCGTGGGGGGATATGACGGAACGCCACCCCCGCCGTGTGGCTCCGGCACCACAGCCGCGCCCGCGCGCACGACGCGACGACCGACGAGCAACGAGCGACGACGACGACGACGACGACGACGACGACGCGAGCAGCATGTAGGTGGCGATCTGCCCCACTGCGCCTGTGTACACCACAACGCTCGCGCGAACCACAGCGCGCGTGTACACCACAGCGCCTGCGTACACAGAAACACCGCAACACCGCGTATACCTGCGTACACCCGATGCTTGCGTACACTGCAGCGCCAGTGTACATGTGTACACCGCAGAAACCATGTGCAAAACAGCGCCTGTGTACACCACAAGTTGCGTGCACTGCAGCGCTTGTGCACGCCACAGAGCCTGTCTACACCACAGCATACGCGTGCAACGCAGCGCTGTACACCACAGTGCCTGCGTGCATAGGGCAGGTAAAAGGAGCATGTATTTGAGGATCTGCTGCGGACAACTAAACGCCACGCCAGCATTCGACGTTTTCCACACTCTTCCCTCCTCCTCCACTTCCACCTCCTCCTCCTCCTCCTCCTCCTCCTCCTCCTCCTCCTTTTCCTCCTCCTCCTCCTCCTTCTTCCTCCGCCTCCTCCTCCTCGTCCTCCTCCTCCTCCTCCTCCTCCTCCTCCTCCTCCTCCCCCTCCCCCTCCTCCTCCCCCTCCTCCTCCTTATCCCCTGTCGTGCGGCCTGGTGCTACAACGCACGTGCGCATGTCAGCGTGCACCGCAGAATGGTCTGTTGAATCGGTTCACTTGGTTCTCGGACGGCCAATTTAGCTGGAGCCTCCTGGACGCATATGGGAGGAATTAAGGTGGTGCGGGCGGACTCGGGAGGATTCGTAGATTCCAGCGGCGCTCCTTTGTCCGTAAGCATTTGTGTTCTATTGTTTTCTGTGGAATCCACAAGCGCTCCATTATGTCATCCGGATTCGTTCTAACATTCTATGTGCAACAGTGGTGCTATGTTGCACACAGTTGCTGTGGTGCACACAAGCGCCGTGGTGCACACGAGCATTGCAATGCACGCAGGCATTGTAGTGTACACTGGTGCTGTGTTGCACACGCCTGATGTGGTGTATGCGGGAGCTGTGGTGTACACAAGAGCTGTTGTGCCCGCAGGCACGGTGGCACAAACTGACGCTGTGTTGCACGCGGCTGCTGTGGTGTACATAGGCGGTGTGGTGTACACAGGCGCTGCGGTGCACGCAAGAACTGTGGTGTACACACACTTGTGGTGCAGATCGCCACCTACATGCTGGTGCTACCCGTCCTCCGTCATGCCTAAGCATTCCCAAACGCCGCCAGCGCGAAATGTGACGTCATCGACCCCCTCACCTCCCCCAGATGATTGCCGTCATCATCCCAGTATAAAAAAACAGGCTCCAGCCGCGTCCGCGCGCACGACGACGATGAGCGACGAGCGACGAGCCACGAGACGACGCCGACGACGACGACGACGACGACGACGACGACGACGACGACGACGACGACGACGACGACTGCGGACCAGACTCCTATGCGGATTCCCACGCGGACACTTACGCGGATCCAAATGCGCACGGCGGCAGTGCCCAGAGCGCACTGGGGGGGGGAGTGTTACGTCATAGGGGGGGGGGGAGCGGGGGCCATGAAGCCCGTCGTGCCCCAAGCAATAAAGAAACGGGCTCCTATGTTTCCCCTGCTCTTGAACATTCCTCCCATAGAGGGACATGCCCGACTTCTGGGGAATAGTGCCACTGGACCAGGTCAGAGGCCGCGGAGGCTCCAGGCAGGCTCCAGGCGAGCTGCGGGAGGCCCCGGGGTCCAAGCGCGCGGCGCCAGGCGATCCCAGTGAGCCAGTGACTCGTGGGCTCCTTGGAAGCTCCTGCGCGCAAACGGAGCCCTTACCGCGTAAGACGAGGCCAGGATGAGGATTAAATCGGGTGAAGATAAATCGAGAATCTCTGAGATCCAGCGGCTCTGAAAAATGTCTCGGGCGCCGCCGACTTCTCAGAGCGTTCCGGAACGCTCTGAGAGCGTTCCGGAACGCTCTGGAACGGATTTCCCCCTTTCCTAGCCTCGTTCGACCGCGTCCAGCCTTGTCGGGGGGGCACAAAGGTGGGGTAGGGGCAAAGGTGGGGTTGGAGGAAAAATCGCTCGGGACGGCCCCTGGAAGAAGGAAACGCATTAAACAGATCCGGCTGGGCCCGTTCCCAAGCCCCACCTGGGGATAACCATCCCTCTGCGAACCCCCAACCTTTTCCTGCATGGAAAAGACTGGGCGCGGATGAGCCACTGGGACAGATCAGCCCCGTTCACTTTTGGTGCCGATGGAGCCCTTGCCACCCCCCCCCTGGGCAGCCGGCACGAGAAAGGCCGTGGGGGCAGGACGGCGTCGAGGGCAAGAGGTCCGGCGGGGAGTCTCTGGCCCTCTGGGCCTCGCGGCTGGGCTCGCCTCGAGGTTCTGGCCAAGGCGCACCCTGGGGCAGGTCCAAAGTTGGAAATTAAGATTAAGCACAAAACCTTTCGCGGTAATAGTGTTCGTATGCAACAGGGCCGAGACCTAATGCCTGTCATGTAACAATGGAAATGGTGGACAACACTGCTTAGCCAGCATGGATTCCGACTTAGAGGCGTTCAGTCGTAATCCAACAGATGGTAGCTTCGCGGGTCGTCTTTGGAGGGAAGGCCCCCAGGAGCCCCCCGTCGGAAGCCCGTGGGCGCCTCGAAATCATGGTGGAGGCTCCTGGAAAGATCCAGCCCACCGCGAGCCTTCGAAGCCAGGGAGGGCGCCTTTAGAAGCTCCACACAGGACGGCCCTAACGCCAGCGCTGTCCATACCAAGAAGGCGGTCGGCACAGTCGGACCCAGGACAGATGAGCATCCTTCAAGAACATGAGACCCTCTGCCGGCCAAACCTCACAGAACATCCAGGGGTACCCTCCCCGGGATGCACAAAAACATCCAACAAGCACGAAGAACATCAGGGTACCCTCCACGAACCGACCTCGATCTTATGCTTCGGCCCGACCGAACCACACTCTGCGCCGCCCCAAGCTTACAATCGATGGAGCGAGCCACGAGAACACACGAGAGGAGGCTACATGTCTCGTGGTCCGGCCATTCGACAGCTCAACGAGACTAGACGCAGGCCATGGCCGCTTTAGCAGGTCTCATTGGAGGTGCATCTCTCGAAAGACGTGGTACTCCGATATCTGGGTCCCTCAGCGAACGATGAAAAATACTAAGAGACTGCAGGTAAAAAAAAAAAAAAAAAAAAAAATGTTGACATCCACGGCCAAAGAGCCCCTCAGAGGGGGGCCACATCGACTCTTGAGCCCAAGAAATGCAAGACAAAGTCCTGGAGAGTCTCCTGGAGGTGCCTGTGCCTGCGACACGGCACCCCTTGTCGAGGAGAGTTTCGGGCGGATGGGCACCGACTGGGAACAACTCTTACCTTTGATTTTAACGCATGGGACGTGGCGAGAAGAGGCAGAATCTGACGGAACCGTGGCGGAGGCAGAAAGGTAACCCCGTCAGAAAACCAGGCGCGTGCAAACCAACGTAGAAACTCCGACGAAGGAGCCGCACGTTCTCAGAAATACCGCTTGGCACGTCTTTCTCCCCCTCCCAGCTGTTCTTGGCCCCGCCGCAAACAAATCCGCCATAGTGGGCGTGTTAGAATGCTATGTCTTTTCTGGTGAGGTTTGTTTGAGTTGCCTCGACCGCGGCACGGCGCCAATGTTCGCCCGGGGGGGGGGGGGGCGCGGCCCTCTAAGAGCTCGGCGGGAGCGCCGGAGCGCCGAAACTCAGATGTCGTGATGCACGATTGCTTCAGAATCCGGACTTCGAATCATTGACTCCATTGAATGAACCCTTCCCATCAGTTTGATAATGGAACGCTACGCAAAGAAGGGGCACATTTGCCTCACATGCGTTGGCGCAAGGCGCCCCGAGAGGCCCCCAGGAGCCGCCAAGAGGCCCCCCAGACGCCCCAAGAGGCCCCTAAGAGCCCCCGAGAGACGCCCCGAAAGGCTCGGAAAGGCATCCAAGGAGGCCTCTGGCCCACGGAGGCCCCCCGATTCGCCGACCTCTGCAGAGAATGCCACGCCCTTTCTAATTAGTAGGGCAGCTCCCCCAGGCATCGTTCTTGGATGGACTTGGATCGTTCTTAGATCGACCACGAGAACCCTTCCACAAGAAACCCAACCCTGAGACCCCAGGGCGTCCAGTGATTTTTGGTGTAGGCACGTCAAGTTTTCCATGGAAAAACCATCGAAACCCAAGAAACCCAGGACACCCTGGAGGCAAGCAGAGTGTTTCTTGGCATGGGCCTCCTCTGTACATTTTTGGTCCGCGGGCGCGGGAAGACGAGTCGAACGCCGAGCGTGCTAGGACGGGCCGCGCCCGTGGCGAAGAGAAAAACACTGACCTCCTCCTCTGTACGCAAAGCGTTAAGACTTCAAACTCCTTCCTGCTACGCTGTTGCACATGCGCAGTGGCGGGGTTTGCCGCAGGCAGCTGGATAATCTGCCTTGGCGCTTGTCGGAAAAACACGCCGACTGAAACAGAAAACAGACGTGGCCTCCGACGGAGGATCATGCCCCCTGAAGAAACACAGCTAATGTGAGCCGACTCTGGAGAAAACCAGAGGTGACTAGACTGAACAAACAGCGCGGCCGAGCTTTCGCCCCCCGGTGCCAGCGGTCATGGCCCACTCCACACTTCCGAAGCACTCCTCCGGGTACACTGCGGTGTGGCACTGCCGGCTGTCATGCATGTGCCTGGTCGGCTTGTGCAAGCGCTTGACCGCTGAGAGTCCTTGGCGCGCGGGCTTCGCTCGAGTCCGGGAACGATTGGCTAATGAATCGTGCCAAGAGGCAGGCAGCTGGAAAAGCAAACCTGCTTCCCGCCCGTCTATAGACCTGAAGCGCTGTCGACTGGTATGGGAAACACGCTGTCATCTCCTTCGTCCCTAACGCTGGCAGCAGCCACTGCAGCATCAATTTTAGAAGTAGCAACCGCAAGTCGTCATGATAATACGAATGACACGAAAAATGAGAATAGCAACAGCAGGAGTGGGGGTGGAACCCTTACCCATGGTCGTAATTGTACGTCCACTCGCCCTCCAGGCGCAGGTGGTTTAAGGAGTCAGCTCTTCCAACGCCTGTTGGACCGTGATTCCCTGAGGCGTTGAGGTGCCCAGTGCCCTAGATGTCCCCAATGTGGCCCTAGCTGGCCCAACATTGTTCCCAGGGTCGCCAAAGATGGTCCAAGTTGGCTGGAGATCGCCTCCAGCATGCGTCCAAAACCCTGAAAACCACCTCAGGACGGGCCGAGGTGGCCACAGGTCCGCCCAGTGCAAGTCGCCAAAATCGGAAGAACTAAAAGTGGGATGTTGCACGGCAGCTTCGTGTCGTGCCGACTTCGGCGCTGGTTTCTGACAGCGCAGGATGGTTCAACTTTGAACGATCGGCCGCTTCTGAAACGTCAGATTGATCAGCACCGACCGATTCTAGGTCGCTGGCGGCGTCCAACGTTGAACGCCAGCGGCGGGGCCGCCGCTGGTCGACACGACCCAAACCTACCGTACTCCTCGCAGCTTCGATGCCGACAGCAATCCGATGCCTCAAGATGACCCCAGGACACTTCAACAAGGTCCCAAGAATGGCCCACAGAGAGTCCAGGACGGCCCCCAAGGCTCCAGCAGCAACCCAAGAACGTCCAAAGAGGCCTCCAAGAGACGAGTTGTTGGGCCCCAGAGGGGCGGCGCGATCGGATGACCACCCCTCTGATCGCTGGCGTCCAGGATGGTCACAGGGGTGCCCGAAAACCCGCCATCAGGGCCCCAAGAGAGCTCCAAGATTGCCTCAGTCGCTCCAAACGGGCCCCCAAGAGAGCGGCAAGGTGGTTCCGAGAAGCTTCAGGGGACCCCAAAGTGGCTAAAGTTTGAAGATGTTTGGGCTGATCCTTCGTGGCTTCGCTTCGACTGTTATTTCCCCACTTGGTTTCCTTTACGCTCTCATCCACAGCCGTTCTCACGACAGCCCCCCTTGCGAATCGTTTCTGGGTGGGTTGGTGGGGACACGCGAAGCGTCAACAAGTAACTGCACTCGTAGTCCAGGGAAAAACTAGCCTGGCGAAGGACCCAACCATACGCAGGTGTGAATACCGCAAGCATGAATATCATCTTCCCCCGCGCTCCCTCTGGGGCCACGAACCGTGCGAGGGGCGTGCCGACATGGGTGGCGGGGCACACAACGCGAGCGAAGACGATAGGTCTGCGTGCGAGAGACTGAGAGCGAGTGAGTCTGATTGTGGATGAGTCTGCGCGCGCGCGAGTCTACGTGCATAAATGTCGACGCCCATGTCGGCGCGCCTCTCACGAGGATCGCGCCCGCTTCCTTCCCGTTATTATTTTCCCTTTTTGCCCGTGCACGCCCACGTCCAAGGCTGCGGACGCGGCGCCGCACGGAGTCCACGCGACGCTCGCTGGTCGCCCCGAAGGGGTCCCGGCGACGCGAGCGGGTCGTCCGCTGCGCGGGGCAGAGAGAGCGAGCAGGCCGAAAGCGGCCCAAATACGTCGAATACACCGAAAAACCTCTAGAAAGCAAAATTCACCACCATGCGAACTCCGCCACTAGGCCGCCATGCGAGTTCGGCCACGGAGACCTTAGGTGGAGCTTTGTGGGGACACGAAACGCTGTACTGGGTGGTGGATGACGCACGCGGGCGGTCCTACTGGGGCCTTCGGTAGTGCCCCCTATGGGGCCGCGAAACGCTGTGCTGGGTGGTGGATGACGCATGCGGGCGGTCCCACTGGGGCCTTCGGTGGAGCCCCCTATGGGGCCACGAAACGCTGCACTGGGTGGTGGGTGACGCATGCGGGCGGTCCCACTGGAGCCTTCGGTGGAGCTCCCTATGGGGCCACGAAGCGCTGTACTGGGTGGTGGATGACGCATGCGGGCGGTCCCACTGGAGCCTTCGGTGGAGCTCCCTATGGGGCCACGAAACGCTGTACTGGGTGGTGGATGACGCATGCGGGCTGTTGGGTGGTGGATGACGCATGCGGGCGGTCCCACTGGGGCCTTCGGTGGAGCTCCCTATGAGGCCACGAAACGCTGTGCTGGATGGTGGATGACGCAAGCGGGCGGTCCCACCGGGGCCTTCGGTGGAGCCCCCTTATGGGGCCACGAAACGGTGCACTGGGTGGTGGATGACGCATGCGGACGCTCCCACCGGGACCTTCGGTGGAGCCCTCTATGGGGCCACGAAACGCTGCACTGGGTGGTGGATGACGCATGCGGGCGGTCCCACTGGGGCCTTCGGTGGAACTCCCTATGGGGCCACGAAACGCTGTACTGGGTGGTGGATGACGCATGCGGGCGGTCCCACTGGGGCCTTCGGTGGAGCTCCCTTATGGGGCCACGAAACGCTGTGCTGGGTGGTGGATGACGCATGCGGGCGGTCCCACTGGAGCCTTCGGTGGAGCTCCCTATGGGGCCACGAGATGCTGGGTGGTGGATGACGCATGCGGGCGGTCCCACTGGAGCCTTCGGTGGAGCTCCGTATGGGGCCACGAAATGAAGGAGGAACGGGAGGAGGAGGAGGAAGGAAGGAAGGAAGGAGGGAACGCGGAGACCGTCTCTTCAAAACGAGGACCCAACAACACAGGTTGGTTGGTTGGGAACAAGGAGACAGAGACAGAAACGAAGGTAGTGCGAAAGCAGGTTGCGCTACCAGCGTGGGGAAGCGCGAGCAAAGAAAGGCCCTGCCAACATCCCCAGCAGGCAATGACAACAGGCTTAGACGTCGTGAGCGAGAAAGGCACACAGGTAGACAGACAGACAGACAGACAGACAGACAGACAGACAGACAGACAGACAGACAGACAGACAGACACACAGACAGACAGACAGACAGACAGACAGACAGACAGAGGGACGAAGGACCCCCGCAGGCCGAAAACGACGAACAACTCCAGATCTCTTTTCTCCAGGAGCCTCTTCTTCATGACGATCTTCCTCCCTTCTTCTGAAATCGACCCAGGGTCTGCCCAGGCGTGCGTTCGGGCCAAAATTTGGAGGCCGATCCAGCAGTGGCGACGAGGGGTCTCCCGGAGGCCTCCAAGAAGCCAGAAACGCTCAAAACCTTAAACACCCGACCACGTTCTTCATGGCGACTCTCCGAAAAACGAGACGCCCGACAAACCGATTTGGATGCCCGAAATGGGTACGGAAAGAATGGGCACGATGCCCAACAACAAACGGTGTCCAAAACCGACAGCGGCCGCTGTTGGGCACGCGGCCTTCGGTCTCAAATGGACACAGGCCGCGGCGGCACCGACAGCGATTCCTGTTCAAAATGAACCAGACACGACCCCAATTAGGGGATGTCCTTTTAAAATGAACTCGAGGAACCCGAGGAACCCCGGGAAACCGAGCAACCTCCGAGGAGCGGGCAACGTAGCAATAGGAGGCGCCAACCTTTCACATAGTAAGAACCCCTGAGGCAAGCCGAATTGGGGAATGGAGAGGAACTGCTGTCGGTCTTTGTATCATTTCTAGCTCGGGCATGTCTTCCTCCAGGCGGGTTCTGGTAGTAAAAAGTCAAAGATCGTCAAAAGAGCACAGAAAATCATCACTGGATTATTTGTTTACTAGTTGAACATTCCTCCTGTAGAGGGACATGCCCGACTTACGTAAGACAAGGGGACAGTGGCACTGCGCCAGAGGCTGCGAAAGCTCCAGGCAGGCTCCAGGCGAACTGCGGCAGGCTGAGCCACAGGCCCCCCGGGAGGCTCCCGGGAAGCTCCCGGGGTCCAAGCGGGCGGCGCCAGGCGATCCCACTGAGCTGGAGACTCGTGGGCTCCTGGGAAGCTCCTGCGCGCAGACGGAGCCTTTGCCGCGTAAGGCGAAGCCAGGACGAGAATAGCATAGGGCGAAGATAAATCGAGAGTATCGGAGATCCAGCGGCTCCGGGGGACGTCTCGGGCGCCGGGGCCTTCTCAGAGCGTTCCGGAACGCTCTGGGAGCGTTCCGGAACGCTCTGGAGCGGTTTAGCCTCGCCCTGGCCTCGTTCTTGAACGCTCGTCCTGTCGAAGGGACATGCCAGACTTAACGCCAGTTCGTTCCCTACCCGTTCCGATAGAGGCCTCATAGATGGGGTCGGAGCAGATGGGGTCGGAGGATCACGCCACAGCGCCGATACATCGGCGATGCGTCGCCGATGTATCGGCGATGCATCGCCGATGCACCAGCGATGCATCGTCGACGTCGGCGATGCATCAGCGACGGCGACGTGAAGCAAATCGGGCTGCACATGGAGCCGCATCGCCGATGCATCGGCGATGCGTCGAGATCCTCCGACACCATCTTAGGAGGCAACTACTGGGAGGTCTTCGTCGGAAGTACTAAGGAGGATTAAGCCTCATTTGGGGGCTGTTACGCCGAAGTGGGCCTCAGATTAAACTGGATCAAGCCAGATTAAACGGGATTAAGCGGGATTAAGACTGACTAAGCGACCCCATCTACTCCAACCCCATCTAGGATTGGCGGCGCGCACAAGGGGGTGGAGAGAGGGGGGAGAGCTTCTTAGAAGGAAGCTGCTTCTTAGAAGGCGCCGGCCTTGCATCTACAGACAAGTCCCGCGCCTTCCAAGAAGCAGGGCTGCTTCTGAGAAGCCCTCCCCCCTCCCCCTAACCCCCCTCTGCGCGTGGCCGATAGGATTGAGCAGGGGCCGACCGTCCCGGCATTCCTATAGGCCTACCACGACATGTTCTCAGAACCCCAAAAATATTCTAATAACAAGAGCAATGTTCTTAGAACATAAACCCGATGTGTTGAAACAAGACAAGTCCCAGCCGGAAATGCTCTAAGAGCATCTCGTGGAAACCACCAATAGGCTCTTAGAACATTGTTTGGTAGGCCTACAGGCACGCCTGGACGCTTCGCCACTGCTTGCTAGGAGGCCTGGATCCGATCGTCCCGACCACCGAGGCTCGGGTCGGGCGAAAGGGAGAATAGCAAAGGGGGGGTTTGAGAATCAGCTCACGGAGCTGATTTTCCCGGCGCCGGAGGCGACTATGTATCGAGGAACGGGCCCCTCGGTGGGGCCGAAACCAGCTGCAAGCAGCAGATTTCGCAACCCCCCCTTTCCCAATCCCCCCCTTTCGTGCGGCCCGAGAGTCGCGCGGCCCAATAACAGGATTCCCCGTAGTTTCCCATATGTGATGGGTTTTTGGTTCCCCCCCCCCTTCCCATATTCCCCCATTCCCATATTCCCCCAAATCTTCTGGGGAATCGACGACTCCTTGTGTCGGTGTGTTTCTCTCCCTCCTGATTGATAGGAGGCCTGGATCCGCCCTGTGATCCTCCCTTGTGCGTCGTGCTATGTGGAATGCAGTTGGGGTACGTTTTAAAGCACGACGCGCTCGGCGCTACCTGCTCCTTTTCCTCTTGCTCTTCCCCCCTCTCGTTCGGCCCGAGAGGCGCGCGGCGAGCCCGGGCCGGCCGGCGCCCAAGCGCGCCTGCCACGGCGGCGCCCCCGGCGCCGAGGAGTGGCGGCCGCGCGCCGCGCCCGCCGCCGGCGGGAGCGGCCCACGCGGCGCAGGCGGCGCCCGCGGCGAGGGCGCAGGCCTGCGGGCTCGGGCGAGGAGCCGAGCAGTGAGCATCGCTGAGCTCCACTCCTCCTCCTCCTCCTCCTCCTCCTCCTCCTCCTCCTCCTCCTCCTCTCCCCCTCTCCTCCTCCTCTCCCTCCTCCTCCTCCTCCTCCTCCTCCTCCTCCTCCTCCTCCTCCTCCTCCTCCTCCTCCTCCTCCTCCTCCTCCTCCTCCTCCTCCTCCTCCTCCTCCTCCTCCTCCTCCTCCTCCTCCTCCTCCTCCTCCTCTCCTCTCCTCCTCCTCCTCCCTCCTCCTCCTCCTCCTCCCTCCCTCCTCCTCCTCCTCCCTCCTCCTCCTCCTCCCTCCTCCTCCTCCTCCTCCTCCTCCCCCCCCTCCCCTCCTCCCTCCTCCTCCTCCCTCCTCCCTCCTCCCTCTCCTCCTCCCTCCTCCTCCTCCTCCTCCTCCTCCCTCCTCCTCCTCCTCCTCTCCTCCTCCTCCTCCTCCTCCTCCTCCTCCTCCTCCTCCTCCTCCTCCTGGGTTTGGCTCTGCAGGCTGCAGGCGCGGTCTTTCTCAGCAGGACCGGGGGCCTGGCCGGCCGGGACCCTCCCGAAAAAATGGGTACAATGCCCAACAACAAATGCTGTCCCAAACCAACAGCGGCCGCTGCTGGGCATGCGGCCTTCTGTCTCCAATGGGCACAGGCCGCGGCGGCGCGGACAGCGAGTCCTGTTCAGAATGGACAGGAACTGCTGTTAGGCATTGTACCCATTCTTTCCGTGCCCATTTCGGGCGTCCAGAGCTTAACCGATCCCCATCCCCACTCGCGTGGCCCAGGCCCCGCTGGCCGGTTTACCCCCCCCCAGATGGGGAGATGAGCCGCTGCCGTCAGATTTTGACGGATGTGTCCCCAACTGGGGGGATGAGATGGTGGGGTCTGGATGGGGATGGGGATGGGGACAGGGGTCGGTTACACGATTTTGAATTAGAGGTTAGAGCGCCGAGCAAGAACGGGGCTTGCGCGAGATGGCACGGCGACCTTTTACGCGGTGGCTGAGTACGCGGGCCACCGGCGCGGCACGCCACACTGAAGACGAGAACGCTTACGCGCGAGCCTACGCGGGACGCGGGCACCTTGCGCGCCAATGTCGGCGCAGGCGACCCCGCTTTCTCGCGTCGCCCCGAGGCAACTACTGGGAGGTCTTCGTCGGAAGGATTACGGAGAACTGAGCCCCACTGCGGGAGGCTGAAGCGCCGGATGAGGCCGCGGATGCAGCGGGACTGAGCCGGACCAGGCCGGATTTGAGCGGGAGCAGGCGGGATTGAGCGGGATTGAGCCGAACTCCCGGACCAGGGTAAAATCAGAACTTGGCCTCCCAGGAGCTGCATCCGAGAAGTCAGGAGGGGCCGAGTCCAGGCTTAGGTCGGGCGTGTCCCCCTACAGGGGCATGTTGGAGGAAAAACCACAAATACTCAACAAATATTCAAAATTGCCACCACAACAACAACAACAACAACAACAACAACAATCATTTTACCCGAACGCGTGGTGTTCTCCCCAGTGCCAGGGTTTTCATACGACACCAGGCAATACCCCCACTTCGTGGGGGGGCATTACAAGCTCTACCAAATATCCAAACGACTCTTCGCGACCACCCAAACCCAGCTTCCCGCCCTATGACGTTGGGACACTTCACTTCGTGGCGTGCGGACGACCGTGGCTACTACACTGGCGTGGGGTACACACCCACAGAACTTGGTCACTTATTCGGGGCGCGCATGTGCCCAGCATGGTGCAATTGTGCCATGCTGGGCACATGCGCGGATGGTATTATTTGACAGGGATGATGGCCCTGGCAGGTGCGCAACCGTTGTCGCAGAAGTTCGAAAAAGTTGCTCGCAAAAGCCCGTTTGACAGAAATGTTTAAAAAGTGTTGGGTTTTCCTACGAATCCGCAAGAGCGCGCGGGATGAGATTTTGACATTTTTTGTTGAAAAACCATTGGTTTTTTGATGTTTTTATGTTAAAATCGCTCCGAACACTAAGTTTTGGAAGGATTTCGTCTTGCGCGCGCGAATGTCCACTTTACCTTATTTTTTGCAAGGGATTCTTGAAATTTGATTATATTAGAACAAGAAATGTCATTTTATAGTGTTTTTTGCAAGGGAAAGCGGGGGGGAACAAAACAACCGGATCTTGATCACATCGAATTACCTGAGGCTTCCTCACGAAAATGATGAAAATGTAGCTGCGGCCTAGGCGGCGCAGGGGGGCCGTGCACCAGGGGTCCCAACAATAATTATTCTTTAGAATTAATAATGTTCAACAACAACAACAACAACAACAACAATCATTTTACCCGAACGCTCAGTGTTCTCCCCAGTGCCAGGGTTTTCATGCGACGCCAGCCAATACCCCCACTTCGTGGGGGGGCAATGCAAGCTCTACCAAACATCCACACGACTCTCGGGAACCACCCACACCCAGCTTCCCGCCCTATGACGTCAGGACACTTCACTTCGTGGCGCGCGGACGATCGTGGATACTACACTGGCGTGGAGTACACACCCGCAGAGGTTGATCACTTGTTTGGGCCCCGCATGTGCCCCGCATGGTGCATTTGTTGCGTATGACATACATAGTACAGAGAGACAGAGAGAGAGAGAGAGAGAGAGCAAGACAGAGAGCCAGTGGAGAGAGAGATAGAAAGAGATTCGTCACATGTGTGAGGCAACCTGAGAAGATGTGGTACACGGTACACGTGAGATGGTACGCAGTGCCAAGATAGTTGGTCACATTTTTGAGGCAAATTCCTGGGAAGGCGATTACACAAGTAGATGTGTTACGTATGATAGATATGAAGCAGAGAAAGAGCGAGAGACAGAGAGAAGGAGATTTGTCCCAGAGTCAGGGTGATACTGCAAAGGTCCAGAGTCAGGGTGATACTTCACGTACCATTGCCTCAAAACCGTACCGCTGACAGCGACGGGAGGATCGCTCTCCGAGAGAAGCTGCGAGAGGACCTCCGCGGCGGCATCGTCGGCGAAGCTCTCCCGATACTGATTGAGTCGAAGACGCTCGCCCATACATTCCTCCACAGCTTGGGCAGTGTTGAGTGCCCCCTTGGCGCCCCACTCCGTGCTGAGCCACTTCTGGCATACCCTGGCGTTAGCAGATACAGATAAATGTCCAAGGAGCCACTGCTTCAAGACGGCCCCGTCAGTGGTCCCCTCGGGCATGTCTTTGCGAATACGTTCTCCATACCAGCTCTCCAGATGGCCAGCGTTCTGCACTTGGACAAGCGTGTCTTTCGATGAATACTGCAGTAGCCACGCCGTTGCGACCCTATCTGGCACATACAGTGGTGGATCCAACTGTCGGAGCGCCCGGCATAATTTGTAAGCGGTATTATACTCGATGCCCAGGTGGCGGATGGCAGACCCGTGCTGCTCCTCCAGCTCCTTGGCGCTAGAAATACTGACCTTGCCAGTCACAACCCGATACTTGGCCCACCAAGTCTTGCACGCCTGGTGACTGGCATTGATACCCTTTGCCGCGAGCGCCTGATGCAAATAATACGCACTCTCGCAGTCGGCCAAGGGAGGCCGGGACAGCTCTGCGCCATACTGCTCGTGAAGGTCTTTCGCCGTCAAAGCCATGATCCAAGAACACAGGCGATACCTTGATCCGAGATGGCTACGGATATGAGCGTGAGAGGAAGGGGGGAAGCCTCCTGGGGCCGCTGGGGGTCCTCTTGGGGAAGGGGGGAAGCCTCCTGGCGCCGCATGGGGTCCTCTTGAGAGGCTTTGGGGGGCTTCTTGAAAGCATGTTGGGGCCTCTTGGGGGCTTATTGGATCCTCCCGGAGGACTCTTGGAGCCGCTTGGACGCCTCCTGGGGCCATCTTGGGGGCCTCTTGGAGCCAACTTGGAGCCTCTTTGGAACCTCTTGGGGGCCTCTTGGAGTCCTCTTGGGGCCTCTTGGGACCATCTTGGGCGCCTCTTGCGGCCTCATGGGCGCCTCTTGGGGCCATCTTGAGCGCCTCTTGGGGCCATCTTGGGTTTTAAAGATTCATGAAGAGCCCGCGGGTGGATTTTGATATTTTTCGGATGAGAAAGTCTTGCGTTTGCATATGTTTTCGGAACATCGCATCTTGAAATTATTGAAATCACATTATGTTTGGCAGGATTTCGGCACGCGCGCGCGGCGGCCGCGCGCATGTGCACTTCGTGTCATTTTTTGCAAGGGATGGTGGCCCTCGTAGGCTCGCAACCGTTGTTGCAGAAGGTCGAAGCACCTGAAAAGGTTCCTCGCAAAGGCCCTTTTAACAGAAATGTTTAAAATCTGGTGGGTTTCCTAGGAATCCGCAAGAGCGCGCGGAAGGACATTTTGACAATTTTTTCTGAGAAAACCATTGGGTTTTTGATGTTTTTATGTTAAAATCGTTACGAAACCTAAGGTTTTGGAAGGATTTCGTCTTGCGCGCACGAATGTCCACTTTACCTTATTTTTTGCAAGGGATTCTTGCAATTTGATCAAGTAAAAACAAGAATTTTCATTTTCTATTGTTTTTTGCAAGGGAAAACGAGCGTCAACAAAAAACCGGATCCGGAGCTCATCCACTTTTCTGAAGCTTTCGCGAAAAAATGATGAAAATGTAGCTGCGGCCTAGGCGCGGCGCAGAGGTCGCGCACCAGGGGTCCCAACAATAATAATTCTTTAGAAGGAATAATGTTCAACAACAACAACAACAACAACAACAACAACAACAACAACAACAACAACAACAACAACAACAACAACAAAATATTCCAAAACTCGTCTCCAGTCTATTTTTTTACTAGAACCACGCGCGCGCTTTGGGGGCCTCTTTTGGGCCTCTTGGGGGCCTCTCGGGGGCCTCTTGGGGCGGAAAGCTCGACATGCCGGTTCTTATTTCCCCTCTTGGGTCCTTCTTGGGGTCGTCCTGAAGCCCTCTTGGGCCGTCTTTAGCCTCTCTCGGGCCGTTTGGGGGCTCTCTTGGGCCGGCTTGGGGGCCTCTTGGGGGCATCTTGGGGGCCTCTCGGGCCCTCTTGGGACGATGTTGGAGGCTTTTTGCGTAGTCTCGGCGTGTCGGAAGCCCGAAAACGCGAACAGCAAAAAAACAGCGAAAAACACAATGAAAATCGACTATGTTGGCCTCCTGGGGCCTTCTTGGAGGTTCTCTTGGAGCGCTCTTGGGGCCTCTTGGGGACCTCTTGGGGGCCTCTTGGGCCATCACGGGGCCATCTTCGGCGGCTTGGTGCGCTCTCGGGCTGTCTTGGCGGCCTCTGGGCGCCCTCTGCGGGCGCCAAGGGGGGCTTCCGAGGCGCAGGGAGCGCCCTGGAGCGTTCAAATAGGCTCGCCGGCGCCGGGGACTAAAGTCGGGTGCGGGGGGGGGGTGGGGGAGTTTTGGAAAAGTGGGCTACCCCTGGGCCCGTGGACCTGGACGCCCGGTATATTCTATATATATACACTACTTTTGAGCATTCCCCATGTAGAGGGACAGGCCCGACTTAAATCCAGACGGAGCAAGCCCAGAAGGAGACCGAGCGCTGCGTACGGGCTGGCTCCGTATGGGCCGAGCATCCTCCAGGCGAGAGGGGCGCCCGCCACGAACCCGGCGGCGCGCCAGGGCGGGGGGGGAGCGAGAGGGGGCAGGCCTTCTCGGGAAGCGGCCGAGCTTCTCGGAAGCCCTCCGGCCTTCTGAGAGGCCCTCCGTGGCCTTGGAGACGGCGCAGAGCGCTCAGTCCAAGCCCGGAGGCCTTCTGAGGCCTGCTGAGAAGGCCGCCCCCTCGGGGCGCGGCGCCGAGGGAACGGGAGGGAAGGTCCTGAGCGAGAGGAGGGCCCCGAGGTCTGTAGCGCTGCCTCGAGTTCCCGGGGGCCCTTCCTCGACCCCGGGGCCGTCGACAAATACCCGCAGTAGAAAACTCATCCTACAAGAAAAAATGGGGGCCCGCTGCCCTTGGGGCCCTGCACCCTCACGGCAAGACAGGCATGCGTTAACATGCACTCCCTGCCAGCAGGAGGCTCGAAGGCAAGCCGCAAGCCGGAGGGAAGCGAGGCTCCGGTCGGCCACCGTGCCTAGAGCATCGGGCTTCGCTTCGACGCCGATTGGTTAATGATGACGTCCCGTCAAGTTTCCATCTTCTGGGGCCCCAGGGACAGACAATAAAAGAGACAGACATCACAGGATCCCCCATATGTTCCATATTTTCAGGATGTTCGTCTTCCCCTCCATTTCCCATGTTTCCCATACTTCCTCGGGAAGTGACAGTCATTTGCGTGTGTGCTTTTGCTCCCTCCCGAGGGGGCACGAGGCCTTGGGCGCTCTGGCAAGAGGCTCCAAGAAGCCCGCACGCTCTTGCGCGGTGCGCCCGCCCTGGCACCGCAGGCAGGTCGCCAGGAGACGGAGCGGTCGCAGGCTCGCCGGCCGAGGTGCCGCGAGAGGGACACCCGGACGCAACCGCCCCAGACCCCCCTCGAGTCAGGAGAGAGTCACGACGGGAGGCTGACTGCGACGGCAGAGCAGCAGCCTCATGGGAGTCGGCAGTAAAGAAATGGCACAAGCTGCAAATGGTGCTGCATTTCGGCACCAGTTCTCTCCTGTCTCACCCTGCTCGCGCGCCGGCCGGCGCAAGGCTGACGTGCCGTGCCGTGCCGTGCCGTTCGGCATCCAGGGGGGGCCCTTCCCGGGCCTCGGGGCCGTGGAAAAAACGGCTGGGGACGGAAAAATAAAAACACCCCCCCCCCAAAAAAAACGGTCCCGGCAGAAGGGTCCAGACCTCTGGGGGGCGACGTCCTGAAAAAAACGTGAGGTAGGGGATCTGGGGCCCGAGGGCCCGGGAGGCCCGCAGAGGCACCCGCACTGCAGCCTCCCCCCGCCCTCCGACGGCAGAGTGGCCTGCCATGCCTGCCACCCCCACCGCCTCTCGCCTGCGCCCTGGGCCCTGAGGACCTCGAGGACCTGCCTCCTCCTCCTCCTCCCTCCTCCTCCCTCCTCCTCCTCCTCCTCCTCCTCCTCCCCCTCCTCCTCTCCCTCCTCCCTCCTCCTCCTCCTCCTCTCCTCCTCCTCCTCCTCCTCCTCCTCCTCCTCCTCCTCCTCTCTCTCCTCCTCCTCCTCCTCCCTCCCTCCTCCTCCTCCTCCTCCTCCTCCCTCCTCCCTCCTCCTCCTCCTCCTCCTCCTCCTCCTCCTCCTCCTCCTCCTCCTCCTCCTCCGCTTCCTCCTCCTCCTCCTCCTCCTCCTCCTCCTCCTCCTCCTCCTCCTCCTCCTCCTCCTCCTCCTCCTCCTCCCCCTTCTCCTCCCCCTCCTCCTGCCTCATGCCGCCGTGCCCTTCATCCCCGCACCCGTGGGAGAGGGCGCACGGGCAGGGGAGGGAGGTGGGCCCGCTCTCCAGAAGAGCAGGAGGGCTGGCGAGCAGGAGCAGGAGCAGCATGCAGGATCGGCAAGCGACCCTTGCTGCATGAATCAGTGGACCAGCGGGCAGCAGGTCCAGCTCTCTAGATCACTACCACAGGCTGGCAACGTTGACTTCGATCGTCCACATTTGAGCTACGAACTCCCTCTTGGACTCTCTCTCTCTCATATATATATACATATATACATATATATATATCGAGAGAGAGAGAAAGAGAAAGAGAAAGAGATATCCGTCCACACGGCTGTCTTTCCGCTGAGCCCCTTCCCCAGGAAAGAAGGGAAAGAAAAGAGGAGGGAGCCTGGAGGAGGACGAGGCTTCGGCAGGAGGGAGAGAAGGGCTCCCCGGGAAAAGGGGGGCAGGGGGGCCCTGGAGCCCGGGAGGCCCCCCCCCCGAGGCCCTGAGGCCCAGAGGGCCTGGGAGGGACACCTCGGAGGACCGAGAGCGAAACGAAACCCTGGCAGACCCGACGCTCCAGGGCTGGACCTAAACGTTGTAGGTCGTTTTGGTTGTCGTGCTGTGTTTCGCTTTGCTCGGCCTGCTTTCCTGCACCCCCCGTGCCAGAACGAAAGACAGGGCACGGCCCAAGTCCAGCAAAGCAGCGTGTAGGTCCAGCCCTGCGCGATGCCCCTCGGGACCACCTCGCTCCCCGATCCCCGCCGCCATGACTCTCGCCATGACGTCGACCCCTCAAGGTCTGGACCCTTCCCACGGGACTGGCTTCTCTTCCCGCGTCGCTTCCTGCGGCGCCCAGGCCCGGCGAGGGCCCCCGGGAGGCCGAGAAAGTGACAAGAAACCTCCCGTCGCGTTTTTCTCAGGACTCAAGGGGGTCTGGGCTTCACGCCCGGAGGACGTGGGAGACGGAGGACCGCGGCGGGGACCAGCGTCAGGTGCCTATATGGTAAAGGGGCCAGTGTGATGGGTAATTGGGTCCTCCCCCTCCCCCTCCTGCTCTTCCTCCCCCTCCTCCTCCTCCTCCTCCTCCCCCTCCTCCTCCTCATCCTCCTCCTCTTCCTGTTAGTACTGTTATGAAATATGGCTCGTCATATTAGTAGTATTGTTGTTGATACTCTTACTCTTGACATTGTTAGGCCTCCTTCCTTCCTTCCTTCCTTGCTTCTTTCCTCCTCCTCCTCCTCCTCCTCCTCCTCCTCCTCCTCTCCTCCTCCTCCTCCTCCTCCTTCTCCCTCCTCCGCCTCCTCCTCCCCTTCTCATCCCTTTCCTCCTCCTCCTCCCCCTCCTCCTCCTCCTCCCCCGCAGGGCCTGCAGCGCAGACCCTCCGTGGCCACCAGCCCGTGGCCAGCCGCCGTGGGCCGCCGCGGGCCGGACATCCCGACGTGCCGGCCCGCCGCCCGGCCGACCGCGGCGGGCGCAGCCCGCGCGGCGGCAGCGCACGCGCGCGCCCGCTGCCCGGGCGCGCCCGGCGCGCGGGCGCGGCCTACGGGGGGGGGGGCGCACGTCGGAGGGCGCAGGCCCCTGCCGCTCTTCATCCACGAGCGGGGTACCCCCAGGGGGCCGCAGGCGAACCCTACCCCCCTGCCCCCCACGACTTCTGAGGGGGGAGGGCGGGGTCCGCTGCGCTCGGGAGCTCCCGAGCGAGGTGAACCCCACCCTCCCCCATCAGAAGTCGTGGGGGGTAGGGGTAGGGTTCGCCTGTGGCCCCCGAACCCAGGGTCTCCCGCAGCAAGGCACGCCCCCCGAGGGGGGAGGAGAACGCCGCAGATGGCTCCCAGAATTGTGGGGCATGTCAGCGGCCGCCGCGGAGGGAGCGGGAAGGGCGAGAGGAGCGGAAAGACGAACGACAACGACGACGACGACGACGACGACGACGACGACGACGACGACGACGAGGACGACGGAAGACGACAGCAGGAGGGACATCGGCCTCGCGCAAACAAAAAAAAAAAATCAATCCCCACAGGGAGCGAATCAACCCCGAGATTCGCACCAGAGCTGCACTTCACTGAGGAGGTGGGTGGGCGCCGGCCGAAGCGCCGCCAGCTTGCCGTCAGCTTGCGATGCAAACGTGGAATAAACGCCAGGACGACGCTTTGGTAGGGATCAGCATTCCGCCGAGTGCTGATCCCTACAAAAATGGCCAAAACAAATGGAACTGGCGACTCCGCGCGTTGCCTCACGAGAGCTCCCGCGCCTTCTGCCGCAAGGCGTTCCGGCATGCCTCAAGGGTGCATGCCCCAGCGTGCCGTTTCCAGAATGGCTCATGGTACTGTTCGCTCTTCGGATCCTTGGTTTTCAAAACTGTTTACGTCACCGCTTTCTCTTGGGAGCCTTGGTGCCCAGAATGTTTCACGTTCTCACCAGAATGGGTCAAGGAGGCCAAAAGGAAACACGCCAGTTCCCACGTTCATACTGCGGGGCAGCCCAGTCCCTACCCTACACCCATGGCGGAGGGCAGCCCAGTGCCAACACCCTGGCAGCCCAGTCCCTACACCCAGTGCCGCCTCCTGGGCTTCTGGTAAGCCACGGCTCTGTGCGGCCGTCCTGGGGCCCTCTTGTGCCGCCGTGGGCTCTGTTGGGAGCCTCATCGGCCGTCTCGGGGCAGCCTCGTAGGCCCTCAGAGCCGTCTTCGAACGAGCTGTGCCCGAACAAGCGAAACCCAGAAAACAACGGAAACACTAAAGAAAATCAATGGTTGCCCCCCCCCTCTGGCTGTCTCGGTGGTCCTCTAGAGAGGCTCGTGGGCCGTCCTCGGAGCCTCTGCGGCCGTCTTGGGGTGCCTGAGTCGGCTGGAGGTCCTCTTGGGGCCCTCTTGCATCCTCTCTGGAGCCGCCAAAGGCACTCTTGGGCACTCTTGGGAGCTTCTTGGGGCCCCCTTCGGCCCCTCTTGGGGCTCTATCTTGCCGACCTGGGGGCATTTTGTGCCATCTTGGGGCCCTCTCGGGGGCCTCCTCGGCCGTATTGCGGCAGCCGCGGGGGTCCTCGGAGCCGTCTTCGGCCGATCTGGGCCTGAATTGGCGAACACTCATAAAACAATGGAGAACGAATGGAAAGTTAGTCTTTCGCCTCATCAATTCGTCCAAGGCTGTCTCGGGGGCCTCTTAGGCCGCCTTTGGGAGCTTGGGTCGTCTTCGGGCCCTTTCGGAGCCCTCCTTGGCCGTTTCGGCGGCCTCTCTTGGGAGCCTCTGGGGCCCGTTTTGGGCCCCTCTCGGGGCCCTCTTGGGCCGTCTGGGATCCCCTCTGGGGCCGCCCTGGGGCCCTTTCGGGGGCCTTCTGGGCCGCCTTTTTTGTCCGGATGAAAAGAATACGCTGGCGCGTGCGTGGCAAACTCGCAAGGCCGCGGACAGCTCGCGCTGCCGGGGACATCACGGCCTCAAAAGCGGTGTGGGCAGCGGGAGCGGCTCGCGCTGCCGGACACCTAAAGCGATGTAAAGCTCTGCGCCGCAGCAGTATCTACGTAGGTGGCCATGCCCAGCTCGAACGCTCCGTCCAGCCGAGCGGCCTCTCCTGCTCCCATGGTTCAATAGGATTGGCCTGTAGCTGGCCCGTATCTAGATCGGCAGTCGTGAAAAATCGAGGATTGGAGGCCTGGAAATTGGCACCAACACCAGCACAGGGGGTTGCCTCCGCAGGGGGAAGATGATCCTACATTTCGGTGTTGGTGGTAATTTGTCGGTCACCTTGGAAGCCAGAATATTACCACCATCACCGAGATTGGGATCGACTTCACTCGGAGGAGGCACACCGCCGATCTTGGTGTTGGTGTCAACCTCTAGGCCTGCGAGAGGAGCGAGAGTGGCTTGCGCTGCAGCGCCGCGCGGCCCCAGGAGGAGGACGAGGCAGAAGGCGCAGCGCGCACCACCCGAGGGGCAGCCCGTGCGGGGAAGTGGCGTCTCTGGGCGGCCGCCACGGCAGTTCCCAGCACGGAGGAGGAGGAGGAGGAGGAGGAGGAGGAGAACAGAACAGAACAGAACGACTCTCGGGCGCCTGTGTCGATGTCTATCGGCAACAACTAGAAATAATTGGCGCCTAAGTGGCCTTAGGAGGCAGCTTCACTCATGTCCCGCCACTGCTGGCAGTGGGAATGAGTGCACGGGCCCCTGTCCGCCCGTGGCATGGGTGTACGTGCTCGAAGGGGACGGCAGCACGACTCAAAACTTACATGGCTCAAAACGGAAGTCCGAGGCTCCCAAAAAAAACTTCGAGGTTTGGGTTTCGCTTCGGCTCGTCGTTCCGGGGCCCGACGCTCATGAGTTGCAAACTGACGGGTGTCGCCAGCAACACCCTCAAGCATCAGGCCCGTCTGGGAAAGACCTACGGCCTGGGGGGCCTCGGAAGAGGAGGAGGGGGCAGCAGCAGCAGCAGAAGTCAAAGGGGGACGGGACGGAGACAAGGCCCCCCGAGCCGCGAGTTCTCTGAGCCGAATCGATCCCGCAAGCATGGGACGCCGCGAGACTTCTCGTGCAATCATGGTCACGGTGCGGGCACGTGCCGCCGCATGGGCTCGTCGCACAAAAGCGTCCCCTCCCTCACCACCCACCATCCGACCCACGCTCCCCCTCCCTTCATCCTGCACTGTGCTACTACCTCTCACATATTGGTAATCCTGTCCAACAACTTGGACGCGTCCCTCTCCAGGTTCCCATCTTCTTCTCGCCTCCCATCACCCGTAGGTACTCCAACAAGGCCCGCTCGAGCTCTGGGTACTTCGAATCGACTGCGAAGGTCAGCCGATACTTCTCCGACTTCGATTCCTGCTTTCGGGTTCCCCGCACTCGGCAAGCACGAATCTCCTGCGCGAGGAGGAGGAGGAGGAGGAGGAGGAGGAGGAGGAGGAGGAGGAGGAGGAGGAGGAGGGGGAGGAGGAGGAGGAGGAGGAGGAGGAGGAGGGGGAGGAGGAGGAGGAGGAGGAGGAGGAGGAGCAGCGCCGGAGCAGCGGAGCAGGGCCAGGCGAGGGAGAGGGGGGGAGGGTCGAGGGTGCGCGCCCAGGGCGGGAGGAGGCGTCGCGAGCTCCAGCGGCGCGAAGGCACGGGGCTCGGGCTGCCATGTCAGAGGGGAGAGGTGGAAGGGGCCCCGGGACACACAAACAAACACACACACACACACACACAAATAGCAGAATTCCCCATATGTTCCCATATTTTTTCTGCGTTTGTGTCTTCCCCTCCACTTCCCACATCTTCCCATCTTTTCCGGGGGGTCGACGATTAATTGTGTCTGTGTGTTTCTTTCCCTCCTGAGAAATGGGGGAAGAGAGAGAGAGAGAAGGCAAAAGTGAGCGGGGAGGAACCCCGTCAGGCAGTGCACACGCCAATCTGCTGCGAACCGGTAGAGCAGCCTCGGAGCGGTGCACACGCCAGTGTGCGGCGCCAGTCTGCCGTGGACCGCTAGTCAGATGCGTGCCACAGCCCCTCTCGCACTGGTGCACACTCAGTGGCAACCATTGCTGGCAACGGTCGAGGATGAGCACGTCGACGCTATGTCGACTCAACTAAAAATCAACGAATGCTCAAGCAAGAATCCGCGCTAACGCATCCGATAAACTCGCAGGTGTGTCAAGGTCAAGAGATCAATCCTGAGGCCAGGCAAAAGATGACCTAGAACTGCGCACTAGGAAGGCGAGAGGAGAGGGGGAAGGGAGAAATTACAGTTGAAGGTGTGATCTTCGATGCTGAGGAGGGGAAAGGGAGAAGTGAAGAGATCAGCTGAGACGACGAGGGCACCTTCAAAGACGAACGACGCCAGGGCGCGGCGGTAGCTCACCTGCGCTTGCCGTGACCTCACCTCGACTGCGCTTGCCAGCCATCCTTTGGCGCCTCCTGCGCTGCGCCAGGGACTCGTGTCCAGGCTCCTGCGCGATCCTCTCTTTCCTCCTCTGCTGCTTTTTCCTCGCCGTCTTCTCGAGCTCCTCCGGGATCGCTTCACGATCGCTTCGTGAGGCTTCAAGGAATGTCGCCAAGGCCGGAGCTGACTTGGAGCGATGAAGCAGCTCCTGCCGCCAGCGCGTCTCGTTCTCGTCCACCACATGGATCGCTGTCGCCCTGATCACGATGTACCAACGCGACTCAGGCTGCCACACATCTGACTTGCCAACGGCGGCAGGGCTACCGCACGAGTCACCAATCATCACGACAGCAATGCCCTGCGGTGCGAGCAGAAATTTCACAAGCAAGTGTCAGCCAGAAATGGATTGAGCCGAACTGGCTACGGGGGGCCTTCTGGGCCGTCTTGGGCCGATCCTTGGGGCCTCTGGAGCCGTCTTGGACAGCCGGCGGCACAAACAGGCGAGAACCTTCAAAACCTTCAGAATCCAGGGAAATCCATGCGTTGGGCCTCCGCAGGCCCTCGTGGGAGTCGTCTGGAGGGCCTGTTGGCCTGTCTGGGAGGCCATCTCGGACCGTCTTGAGGGCATCGCAAGCCATCTTCGAGAACGCATTTCGTGGACGCTTGCTTGGAAAAAATCCCTAGACGCGTCGGAACCGACCCCCTCCAAACAGTTGAAGCACCCGGAGAGCCCCCTCCCTCCCACCCTGGGACAGCGGCCTCTCCAACCAGGGGCAGGGAGCCTCCAAGGGGAAAGGGGGATTCGAACCAGCGAGGGGGCTGTCCAGAGAGGTGGGGCGTCGAACCGCCCTCCCCCACCCTCCCCGCAATAAGATTCGATGAGTGCTCGATACGCGTGGCCCCCGATCCCGCTGTGCCTTCTAGGAGCCACGAAAGCGGCGACGGTTGCGCAGTTCGCAGCCACCCAGGGAGCAGCGCAGGAGGAGGCAGGAGGAGGGGGGAGACGGCAGAAAGAGTTCCCCAGGGAGCCGCGAAGTCTCAGATGGGGCACGTGGCCCCCGACACCGCTAGACCTCCCAGGAAGCCACGAAAAGGGCGACAATTGCACAGTTCGCAGCCCCCCAGTGAGCTGCGAGATCCCAATGGGCCGTACACCCACTCTCCGCCTTGCCTCCCAGGAGCTTACGAAAATGGCCACAGTTGCGGACTTCGCAGCCCCCCATGAAGATACGAGGTCTCGGCTGGGTCCGCGTACTCCCCGATTCCGCCGTGTCCCCCAGCAGCCCACGAAAGTAGCGACGGTCACGCAAGTCGCAGCCCCCCAAGGAGATGCGAGGTCTCGGCTGGGTCCGCGTACTCCCCGACTCCGCCGTGCCCCCCAGAACCCCGCGAAACTGGCGACAGTCGCGAAATTCGCAGCCCCCCAAGAAGCTGCAAGGTCTCGGCTGGATCCGCGCACTCCCCTACTCCGCCGTGCCTCTCTCAGGAGCCCACGAAAGTGGCGACAGTTGCGCAGTTCGCAGCCACCGAAGGAGCAGCGCACGAGGAGGCAGGAGGAGGGGGGAGACCGGAGAAGGTGTGCAACGGCAGCGCTCTATTCAAAACGAGAATCCAAAACATGAGGGTTGGGAAAAACTGTTGGGGGGGCGCAGTGGTGAATAGCAGCATTGGAAATCCTCCGATCCCCGATTGCCAGGGGTGCAAAGGCGTGTGAGATGACAGGCTGCCCCCCTCCCCCTTTCACCCTCCCCTGGGATCTGGAATCACATTGGGGAGGGGGGGGGTCTCCGAACGCATCGACGCCCCACCAAGGCCTCCAGAACCCCCATTTCTACGCCCTGCGGCCTCCAAGAAGCCTAAGAACCGATCTACGCTTGCTCAAGCAGGCTTCCAACACGCACACGAGTCTTCGAAGACGACCAAATTAGCCTCACGACTGCCAAGGAGGCCGCAAAGACGCCCACAGGGGGCTACAAGACAACCCCCGAAGGGGCCCCAAGAAGCAAGAACCGTCACAATGCACTGGGGGAACATACTGTTTGAACAGCGTCCAAGACGGCTCAGGGGGCCCCCGCGCTCGCTCCAAGACGGCCGAAGAAGGCCCCAAAAGGACCCCAAGAGTGTCGAAGGGGGCCCCCCGACGGCCCAAGAGGCACCCACGATGGCCCAAGAGAGCCCCAAGAGAGCCCCAACAGGGCCCCAAGAGGGGCCCAAGAGAGGTTACTCGAACTGTCACTCCGAGCCCTCCGCACCACTGGCCATCGCTCGGACGTCCACTTCCTGTGTTTTTCCCAACCATCCTGTGGTGTTGGGTCCTCGTTTCGAAGAGACGGTGGCCCGCGTCTCCTCCTCTCCTCCTCCTCCCCCTCCGCTGCCGTCCGCATGCGTCCCGCACACCCATTTCGGCACACCCCTCACACGTTTCGTGGCCCCACAGGGAGCTCCACCGAAGGCCCCATGGCTGCCGCCCGCATGCGCCCCGCACACCCATTTCGGCACACCCCTCACACGTTTCGTGGCCCCACAGGGAGCTCCACCGAAGGCCCCATGGCTGCCGTCCGCATGCGTCCCGCACACCCATTTCGGCACACCCCTCACACGTTTCGTGGCCCCACAGGGAGCTCCACCGAAGGCCCCAGCGCTGCCGTCCGCATGCGTCCCGCACACCCATTTCGGCACACCCCTCACACGTTTCGTGGCCCCAAGGGAGCTCCACCGAAGGCCCCATGGCTGCCGTCCGCATGCGTCCCGCACACCCATTTCGGCACACCCCTCACACGTTTCGTGGCCCCATAGGGAGCTCCACCGAAGGCCCCATGGCTGCCGTCCGCATGCGTCCCGCACACCCATTTCGGCACACCCCTCACACGTTTCGTGGCCCCACAGGGAGCTCCACCGAAGGCCCCAGTGCTGCCGTCCGCATGCGTCCCGCACACCCATTTCGGCACACCCCTCACACGTTTCGTGGCCCCATAGGGAGCTCCACCGAAGGCCCCATGGCTGCCGTCCGCATGCGTCCCGCACACCCATTTCGGCACACCCCTCACACGTTTCGTGGCCCCACAGGGAGCTCCACCGAAGGCCCCAGTGCTGCCGTCCGCATGCGTCCCGCACACCCATTTCGGCACACCCCTCACACGTTTCGTGGCCCCATAGGGAGCTCCACCGAAGGCCCCATGGCTGCCGTCCGCATGCGTCCCGCACACCCATTTCGGCACACCCCTCACACGTTTCGTGGCCCCACAGGGAGCTCCACCGAAGGCCCCAGTGCTGCCGTCCGCATGCGTCCCGCACACCCATTTCGGCACACCCCTCACACGTTTCGTGGCCCCACAGGGAGCTCCACCGAAGGCCCCAGGCTGCCGTCCGCATGCGTCCCGCACACCCATTTCGGCACACCCCTCACACGTTTCGTGGCCCCACAGGGAGCTCCACCGAAGGCCCCAGTGCTGCCGTCCGCATGCGTCCCGCACACCCATTTCGGCACACCCCTCACACGTTTCGTGGCCCCACAGGGAGCTCCACCGAAGGCCCCATGGCTGCCGTCCGCATGCGTCCCGCACACCCATTTCGGCACACCCCTCACACGTTTCGTGGCCCCACAGGGAGCTCCACCGAAGGCCCCAGTGCTGCCGTCCGCATGCGTCCCGCACACCCATTTCGGCACACCCCTCACACGTTTCGTCCCCATAGGGAGCTCCACCGAAGGCCCCAGTGTTGCCGCCCGCATGCGTCCCGCACGCTCATTTCGGCACAGCTCTCACGCGTTTCGTGGCCCCAAACGGAGCTCCACCGAAGGTCCCAGTGGGTGTGCCCGCATGCGTCCCGCACACCCATTTCGGCACACCCCTCACACGTTTCGTGGCCCCACAGGGAGCTCCACCGAAGGCCCCAGTGCTGCCGCCCGCATGCGTCCCGCACACCCATTTCGGAACACCCCTCACGCGTTTCGTGGCCCCAAAGGGAGCTCCACCGAAGGTCCCAGTGGGTGTGCCCGCATGCGTCCCGCACACCCCTTTCGGCACACCCCTCGCATGTTTCGTGGCCCCATAGGGAGCGCCACCGAAGAAGATATTCA
>CAUYUJ010002632.1:75639-87575 GCA_963575745.1 Prorocentrum cordatum
CAAGAGGGCCCCAAGAGTCCCCAAAAGAGCCCCAAGAGAGCCTCAAGAGAGCCCCAAGAGACCCCCAAGAGAGCCCAAGCGGGCCCAAGAATAGCACAACCGATTGTACGACGGGGTCCGCTGCGCCAGAGACGCTTGCCACAGAGAACACCCCGGCGGATCTTGCACTGGCTTCCCTCTTACACTTTCCTGCGCGAAGCTATGTGTGATCTTTGTTGCTCATGGCCCAGGGAGGATACAGCCACCTGCGCTAAATACGCTACCACGGGGAGCACCACGTCGCACATTGCCAAGAGTTTCGTCTTAAGCTTCAATGCGGGAAGCTATGTGTTATCCTTGTTTTTTCTGAAAACGGCCGCGCAACTGCATGTTTCCAGCCGTCCCACCAACTACCCTGCTGATCGTTTCTGGATGCGCCGGTGGGTATACTTTTTGATCGCGACCGCGGCGAGGAACGGGCCGGGCGGCGCCTGGGCACTGCGAGCGAGCAACGGCATAAATTAGCGAAAAAGAAAAAAACGAAAGAGGACAAGAACAAGCAGGGGAAGAGACAAGCAGAAAGCGAGCCTCGCTGCCGCTCAAGGAGCGCACGCCAGGAACTACATCCAGGCGACGCCCAACACCAGGTAGTACTTCGGGTAGCCCATGACGTCCCTGACGAAGAAGACCGCAGGAAAGACGAACAGCAGGCCCAGGTGAAGACGAGGGATGCGGCACCTCGACAGCGAGCCACCGACCCAGAGGAAAGACGGGCGCTCGACAGAAGCGTTCCGGATCGCCAGACACCGATGGTGTCGAGGGAGCAGCAAGGAGGGCCCCGACCGGACCACGCTGCCAGAGGCGAGAGGAGCGGCCAGAGGGCCGGCGGAGGGCGGCGGGGGGCGGAGAGCCGAACGGGCGGGCGCGAGCCGCGCGTGCCGCCCAGGTGGCAGGAGCACAGCTCAGACTGCATCAGATGAGCAGCGCGTAGGGGGAGGACCAGGTGCCCGTCGACCCCGCGCGGGGAGAAAAGGGACAGGCGGCCGGCGAGACGCGCGGACCGCCAGGACGGGCCGAGAGGACCCTCGCGGAGGGGGATGCCACCAGACCAGCGCCCTGGGCCGAGGGGGTTTCCCCGCGGCCTCGCGCGCGGGGCCAGGGGGGGCGGAGGAAGCGCGAAGGCGACTAACGGTCGCAGATCTGGTAGAGAGAGAGAGAGAGAGAGAGAGAGAGAGAGAGAACACGCGGCGCGAAGTACCGGCGGCGACGAGGAGCGAAGGCTGGCCGCTGTCTGGGCGAGCGGCCCCAACAGACGGACGCCCGCCAGGAGGAGCGCCCTCCAGGGGGAGGCCTGCAGCCAAACGCGACGGGCCGACGGGCCCCCTGCGGCCTCGCACGTTGGGACAGGGCAAGAAGAAGACCAAGCAACGCCTAGAGCGGAGCAAGGCGGCCGGGCCAGCGCCGCGGAGACAGACCCAGCGGCGACATCCCACGGGCGCCCCGGCGGTCACGCGGCAGGGGACGACGGGGGAGAGCCTAGGGGCCCCAGCGCGGCCGCCGAAGGCGGGTGCAGGGGGGCGACTTCGCGCCGGCGGGCGCGGGGCCACAAGAACCCCAGAGCACGGGCGACCTGGAGGGCCGGGGGCGGGCCGCCGACCCCATGTCGGGCGCGCGCCAGGCGGTGTCGGGCGCGAAGCCAGGGCGGCCACCGGGGGGCACGGAGCACGGGGAAGCGAAGAGCGGAAGGCGACTAACGGTCGCAGTTCTAAGCAAAGAGAGTGCGCAGCATAGATAACAGTGACGACGAGAGCGACTAACGGTCGCGAGCTGTGTGAATGGCACGAACTGACGGCGGGCCGCCAGAGTGGATGCCCCAGGGAAGGGGGGGGCCAAGGGGCCTGCGTTTCGGGCCGGGGGGGCCCCCCTGCGGCCTGTCACGCTGGTGCGGAGCCAAGACGGCGAGGCTGCAGAGCAGACGAGGGCCCGAAAGAGAGGCCCCCGGCTGCGGAGCGACAGAGGAGCCCAAGCGCGCCGAGAGCGCAAGGCGGCCGGGCACGCGCCGCGGAGACCAGCCGCGGCAGTGACACGCAGCGAGCGCCCCAGTGGCCTCCCACGAGGAGACGAAGGAAACGCGCCGGGGGCCCCAGAGCTGCCGCCCCGGGCGAGGGCGCGGGGGGCGGCCCGACGCCAAGGAGCGGAGGGCCACAAAAGACCCAGGAGCAAGAGCGCCTTGGGGGCCGGGGGCGCGCCGCCAGCCCCAGCTGGGCGCGCGCCAGGCGGCATTGGGCGCGAAGCCAGGGCGGCCGCCAGGGGGCCGCCCGCGGGGCGGGCGCGGTGGCGGGCGGGCGAAATGGAGAGAGCCCGCCACCGGCCCATCGGCGGGCGGCGCGGCAGGGAGCCGGCGCCCGCGGGCGGTGAGTAGACAAGGCGGCGCGGCGACCAACGGTCGCAGGATGGGCAACCGCGAGGCGGAGCAACTAACGGCCGCGCGCCCAGGCAGGAGCGAGGAGCCCACAAGCACGAAGGGGGAGCTGTAGAGACGGCGGCGGTTGCCAAGAGGGTTTCCTGCCGCATCCAAGGCCAGCGCGCGCTCGCGGTCCGGCATGTAGCTCCCTGGTCTGCCTGCCGAGAGGTGCCGCCCGTCCGATAATTCATGCCCTTGCACTTGTTTGGGGCACCTTCCTTCTCCCCGATTCGCGAATTTGTCGCGGACGGCTGCCCTGTTGACCCGAAGCCGAAGGGCCCTGTCCTTAGTCATTGGGCTGCATTCATACTGACGCCAGGCCCGACGGAAGGCCTCACAGGAAGCGGGGTCCTGCTTGGAGGGATCTGCGCATGCGTTGCCAGTGCTGGCGGGGTGCGCGCGAGTCACCTGGTGCCAAATGCCGCTAAAGTAGTCCCCAAGCTCTCTCTGCAGGCGCTTCACTGCCGCGGCGTGGCCCTCGCCACCGATGGGGGAGAGTTGAACCTCCTCCAGCGGGGCCACGCGCATGCACTGGCCAGCGTCGGGGTCGGTTAAGCCACTCGAAAAGGCGGCGTTGGGCACGGGGTAGTCCGGTCGTCTGTGTACGCCCGCTGGGAGCGCGCGCGGGCCCGCGACTCACTGCGGCGCGCGGACCCCCAGCTGGGCCACTCCGACCACCCACTCCAGTTGCGACTGGAAGGCTCGCGATTGGATTCGCAGCGCCTCCAAGAGCGGCAGCTGCCCCACTGGCCTCCACGACAGCCCGCGTCGCACGCGCCACCGTCGACCTAGGGCTGTCCCTGGGGGGGCGCGTTAGAAGGGGGGCGCTGCCACGCTGCCGGAGGGGGCGCCCGCGCCCCCGTCGCCAGCCGCGCGAGAGGGGAAGCCCTCGTCGGACTCGGCCGCGGGCGAGGTCGGGCTGCAGTCGCGTGAGCCTGCTGGTGGACAGCGGGCGGCGCCCTTAGCTGGCGGAGGCGGGGCGGAGCTGGGGGTCGGGGCCAGCTCGACGACAGTCAGCTTCCTGATCGCACGGAGAACGGGGGCGGGCGGGGCCTCGGGAGCTTCGGCAGAAGGTATCGGAGGCAGCATCGCTGGGAACCGCTGGGGCGGCACTGCCGCCCGCGGGGGAGCTCCTTGATGCACCGCCACTGCGGGGAGATGACTCAAAGGCTCGAGACATTACGCTGTCGGCTGGGCGCGCTGTGCTCGGGCCCCTCCGCGCCGCTCGGCGCTCCCCTTGGGGGGGCGGGCTGGGCTCGGCGGAACGCGCCTGGCTGCGCCCGCGCGGCGCGCACACCGTGGGGGGGCACACCGAGGGGGCCCAGTCGGGCACGTCAGAGGCGCGGCCAGTGAGCGAGCGAAACTCAGCGCGGGGGGGCCGACCGGCTAACCGAAGCCATCCTTCATTTTCGCTGCGCTCCATGGTTGGTGCGGTACCCAGCTGGCTGCATAGTTCTCGGGTCTCTGCATAGGGGCAAGGACAGGGCGCCCCTGTGGCGAGTAGGTCGGGGCCCACCTGGGTGAGAAAGCCAAGTAGAGACTCCAGCGCGTGCCGAAGGGGGGGACATCCGCGCAGCGGGCTGGTGTCGCTGGCGCGCTGGGCCCAAGCGAGGCGCAACTGGGCGCCCTGAGAGCCGACGCCCAGGCGTGCAACGATACGCGCGGCAGCGAGCCGCTTGCCGTTCCAGGTGCGGTCGGGGGCCCTGTCGCCGTAGACCCGCTTCAGGAAGGGGAGGAACGCCTGGGGCCCCCAGCTGTCTGGGGAGCCAGCGCACCGGATGCCCCTGCCGCGCTGGTTCACGAACTCCTTCCAGAGGTCGCCCAAGGCTGGGTCGAGGTCCCGCACACACTCGACCAGCACTGCCTCTATGGGCCCCGATGCATTGCGTTTCTGCTTTGTCCCAACGGCAGCCTTTAAGTGCTCTATGTCGTAGCATGCATGCGCTGGGCCGGCGGGCAGGACTGCTTCGGGGGGGAGCTGGCGGATCTGCGGCGCGGAGCGGAGGGGTGGGGGGCGGCCGCGCAGGTCGAGTGCTGGCGGGTATACATGAAGCGTCAAGGATACTCTATAGTGCACAGTAAGTGCGTACTGCCATATGGTGCGTCATATGTTATATGATGTGGTACAAACGCGATAAGTAGCACCACGCGACACCGCATGGGCAATACTAAGTAAGGTGCCATGTGAAGCAGGAGATGATGCATCGTGGGTAATAACATACGACCATGAGTGGTATGAACTGATACGCAGCAGGTCGTGGCACATGGCACGCCACCGGTATATGATGCATATATATAACATATATATATATATGTCTATGTATACATATATATATATATAACAGCACAATGGGTTCCTCATCGGACCCTACATGAAAGGCACCTCATTGGACACCACTAGGACTCCTACTGGATGCCAAAAGGAATTCCCCCTGTTGGGATCCTACTGGGTTCCCTGCGGGCTCGGGCAGAATTTCAAGTGGATCCCAGCGGGGAGGCCGCCAAAAAAAATCATTCCAATCGGATTCCGATGGGGTTCCCAGTGGGTACCAGCTGCATCCCCATAGGCTCCTCAGTGGATTCGAATGGACAGGCCTCCTATTGGAGACCAATCGGCTTCCTATTGGATGCCATTAGGAAGGCCTCCTGTTGGAACTCAATAATCACATTTGAATGTCGTCGGGGCGCTTCCGATGGGATTTCTATCGGCTTCCTTTCAGACCCCCAGATGGTTCTTTTTGGAATCAAATAAACCTCTTTTACAAACGAAAAAAGCATCGCGGCATTGCACGGCCCACCAGGGTTTCGCAAGGCCCACTAAGGCTCAGCAGGGCTTTATAGTTGAGAAGTGCCAAGCAAGAGCTTCGCAAGGCATTCCAAGGCCTACCAGGGCATAGAAGGGCAGGACTAACCAGGGCATACCAATGTTTAGTAAGGTTTGGCAAGGCTCTGCAAGGTTTAACACGTCCGAGCAAGGCTTAGCAGAACTATCTGAACGTAAAAAGGCTTACTAGAGCCTACCAGGGCTTCGCAGGGCCGCGCAAAGGTTCGCAGGGCTCCCGGGGCCTCGGCAGTGCGTAGCAGGACTGAGCAGAGCAGGGTTTCAATATGCTCAGCAGGGTGTGCCAGGGCACTGCTGGGCTTAGCAAAGTTTAACTACGTTTATGAGAGCGGAGCAGGGCTTAGCACGGACCACCTGGGCTCAGCAGGGCGTAGCAGGGCTTAGCAGTGCGCAGCGCGTCTCCTTCGGCGAGAACCGCGGACGGCCTGGGGGCGCTGCGAAGCACCCTGCGCCGCGCCTTGACGATGTCCTTGAACATGGGAGCGCTGCACGCCATGCTGTCGCCCGCGGAGCTGACACTGGACATCTGGTTACAAGGCGCCCGCGGTCTGATGGCGCTGGCGAAGGCGCTGCGCGCGCCAATCACCTTCGAAGTCAGCGTGGAAGCGACCATGAGCCCGACGGCCGCGTCAACGGCCGCGCGGCCCTCCAGGGGCGCGCGCCTCGGCGCGCGCCTCGGCGCCGGCCTTCAGATCCCCAGCGCAGATCTTCGTGCCCATGACGACGGCCTTGCCAGCGGCGTTGAGAGCCTGCTTCGCGGCGACCCCTGGGGGCGGCAGGGAGCACAGGTCCGACTTCCAGCCGACCCTCTTCGGAAAAGGGCACGAGGCCTCGGACAGCCATTTCCAAGCGGCGCCGACCGCGCCCCCCTTGGCCACGATCGAGCCGAGCTGGTCTGGCCAGCCTTGACGACATCCTTGAACTCGAACAACCTGGCGCACGCCGGGTCGGCCGCGGAATCCTTGGCCTTGGGCGTGGCTTCATGGGGGGGTCATAAATGGGGGGGTCAGAAACGGTCCCCTTTCGTGCCCCTTTCGAGCCCCTCCGGACCCCCAGGGGGCTCGTTTAGGTACCGTTTGGGTACCTTTTCGGACCACCCTCGCCACCCCCCCATTTATGACCCCTCCATTACGCAACGCCCACTGGCCATGGACTTTAGGCACGCCGGCCCGGCAATGGCGGCGACGGCGTTGCACACATCCGTTACGGTCTCCTCGGGCACCGACCCGATCACGCGGCCGAGCGAGGCGTTCACCTCGCCCCGGGCCTCGCGCGAGGCCGCGTCACTCTCGCTGGCGCCGACGCCGAGGATGCCTTCGCGGTGGGCCTCACGGGGCCGTCTTGAGCAGCACGGCTTCGGCCTCCGCACCCATCGCGGTCATCTTGTCGACGAACTTCGTCGCCCCGTCTGCCTGGAACGACCCAGGGGGCCTCAGGCACCAGGGGGTTGTACCAGTCCACGGCTGGAGAAGGAGGAGGAGGAGGAGGAGGAGGAAGAGGAGGAGGAGGGGGAGGAGGAGGGGGAGGAGGAGGAGGAGGGAGGAGAAGGAGGCGGAGGAGGAGGAGGAGGAGGAGGAGGAGGACTTGGCGAGGTCGTAGGAGGCGTCGCCGGGTTTCTTCGGCGCATCGCCGATGGGGTCCGCGAGCGCCGCGGCCAGTGCGGGGCTAGCCACGGCGGCCGCAGCGGTGGCGGCGGGGGCGCGGACAGGGTTGAGCACGAACGCTTACTGGCGCAGGAGCTGCGTGCCCTCGAGCGCGGCGGCGGCGGCCGCGATCGTCCTGCCGGAGCGGCCCATGGCGAGAGCTTTCGGATGTCCTTAACGAGGCAAGCCGCGCTGAGCTGGAGCTGCCGAGCCAAAACCATTTGAGCCGAAAGGGCCCCAGGAGTGGCCGGGTCATATCAACACAAGAATACGACACAGGTAGGATGGCAGCATATAGGCGATGTGTACGACGAACCATAGGTGCTCGCAAGGTAGTAGCAGCATCAAGTCTCACACGATAGGAAGACGGAAGCGCATGCATGTTCTACATGAATCCGTTTCGAATCAAGTAGCTGTGTTTTGCTGCACTGAAAAGTTGCCCACGGGGGGGGGAGTTGCCCTCCAACTGGATTCCGATCTGGGTCCGATCCAGATCTTTTTGGGTCACAAGTGGAATCATGTGGGCTAGGAATCAGATTTGAGCCCTGGGAACCCCTGCTGAGATTTTGGTGAGCGGAGGAGGAGAAGGGGAGGGTGGCGGGGGCGAGATATAATTTTCCGGGCGGGGAAACGATTGAATTTCCCCCGAAAATACAGGAAGGCAACGACTGCTTCTCCAGGTTGCTGACCCCTGGCACGCTCAATGCAGCGGCCCGCTGACCCCTGGCTCGCTCAATGCAGCAGCCCGCGGGAAATGTCAGCGCCCAGAGAGAGAGAGGGAGAGGGAGAAAGAGAGAGAGAGAGGGAGGAAAAACACAACAAAAAACAAAAGAACCAAAAAAACTGGCGAAGGCCCACCCATATGCAATTGTGGATATCATCGCTGTATGCACCGCTTTCGGCGGAGCTCCTTACGGGCCACGAAACGTGTGAGGGGTGTGCCAAAATGGGCACGGTGGGCGCATGCGAGCGCTGGCATGTGGGCCTTCGGTGGGGTTCCCCATGGGGGCCACGAAGCGTGTGATGGGGTGTGCCACAGTTGGCGCGGCAGGCGAATGCGAGCGCTGGTATGCCCTTTCGAGGGTGTGCCAGAGTGGGCGCGGTGGGCGCATGCGAGCGCTGGCATCTGGGCCTTCGGTGGAGCTCCCGGGCCCTATGGGGCCATGAAACGTGTGACGGGTGTGCCAAAAAATGGGTGCGGTGGGCGCGCGCGAACGCTGGCATCTGGGCCTTGTGTGGAGCTCCTTATGGGGCCGCATAACGTGTGAGGGATGTGCCAAAATTGGCGCGGCGGGCGCATGCGAGCGCTGGCATCGGGGCCTTCGGTGGAGCTCCTTCCAGGGCCACGAAACGTGTGAGGAGTGTGCCACAGTGGGTGTGGTGTGCGCATGCGAGCGCTGGCATCTGGGGCTTCGGTGGGGCGCCCTATGGGGCCAAAAAGCGTGTGAGGAATGTGCCGAAATGGGAGCGGTGGGCGCATGCGGGCGCTGGCAGTTGGACTGTCGGCTGAACTCCCTATGGGGCAACGAAACGCGTGAGGGGCGTGCCAAAATCGGTGCGGCGGGCGCATGCGAGCGCTGGCGTGTGGGCCTTCGGTGGAGCGCCCTATGGGGCCTCAAAACGTGCGCAGGGTGTGCCACAATGGGAGCTGTGGGCGCATGCGAGCGCTGGGATTTGGGCCTGAAGTGGAGCTCCCTATGGGGCCACGTAGCGTGCGAGGGGTGTGCCAGAATTGGTGCAGTGGACTCATGCGAGCGCTGGCATCTGGGCCTTCGACGGGGTTCCCTATGGGGCCACGTAACGAGTGAGGGGGGTGCCAGGGTGGGCGCGGTGGGCGCATGCGAGCGCAGGCATGTGGTCCTTCAGTGGAGCTCCCTACGGGGCCACGAAATGCAAGAATGGGCGCGGTGGGCGCATGCGAACGCTGGCATTTGGGCCTTCGGCGGAGCTGCCTATGGGGCCACGGAACGTGTGAGGAGTGTGCCAATGTGAGGGGGGTGACTGGAGGAGGAGGAGGAGGAGGAGCAGGAGGAGGAGGAGGAGGAGCAGGAGTAGGAGAGGAGAGGAGGAGTCGCGGGGTTCTCTCTTCAAAACGAGGACCAGGACCCGACAGTTCGGGATGTGGAACCAAAAATATAGCGAGAAACGGCCAAACAAACCACCAGCCAAACGATCCGGCCGTTGACACGTGTACACAGGCAGACAGCCCCAAAAAAAAACTGCGCCCCGCGCAGGAGGGGCGACGAGACAGAAGACCCGAGAGATACACCAAAAGGGAAGAGGTGAAGGCCCATGCAACTCTGACAGCCTGGGGAGGCGCCACGCGGGGCCTCGCCCTCCCCCCCCCCCGCCCCGCCCCCCTCGCCCGCCCTCCCCTCCCGCGCACACTTCTGCGTCGGCGGCCAGGCAGAGCCACTGCGCTGGCGAGGAAGCGAAACGGGGCTGCCGTTCGGCGAGTTGTGCCACGAGCCCCCCCCCCCCCACCCACCCACACACGTACCCCCTCCACCCACCTACGCAGAAACAATGCTTGGCGTCGCGGCCACGCGCGCGGCGGCGAGGCGTAGATCTCGAGGTCGGAAAGGGGGTGTGGCAGAGATGGGTGTGGTGCCAACCCCGGGAATGGCGATGTGATCGACGACAAATAACATCGCGAGATCCAGCAGTGGCACCACACCCTTTTACACCACACCCGTTTCTTACCTCCAGAGTAGGACAGGTCGAGCAAGCGCGCGCGCCACCACCACCCACGCTTATGTGATTCACATCGTACTTAAGCACCACACCCGAGCACGAATTTCGAGCACCCAGGATAATATCGAAACAGTGTATGCCCGACACGCTAGCTAAGTGTCGAACTCGACGGACTATTGCCTCCCCGAGCCCGACACGTACAAACCCGACTTCTTTTTGCGTGATCAACACAAAAATAGGTCGGAACATCACTACCCCACGCACACGTCCCCTGCCCCATCCCACGAAGCCCCCCCAGCACAACCCGAAGTCGCCGTTGGGCCTGCAAACTTCCAGTGGGGGGACGCTCTGGAGCATGGAGAACACGGTAGAACCCGCACGCCCCCCGAACTGAGATTGCGGGGCGGGGTCTGGGACCTTCGATTCCCCGGCCCCATCTCTTGAGCAGGTACCGAGCGTCCCGGCATTCCTGTAGGCCTACCACGATCCAAAGATGTTCTAATAACATAGACAATGTTCTAAGAACGCAAGCCCTGTGCGCTAAAACAAGACAGCCTCAGCAAAAAATGTTATGATAACCTTTCGTGCAGACCATTGAGGAAAATATAACATGTTTTGGTTGGCCTCTAGGCAAGCGCGGACGCTTCGCTACTGCGCGGTCCCCCCCCGTGAGCCCCAATCGGGGATCTTCTGACCCGGGTCAATCCAGACCCAGGTCAGTCAGGCCTTGCAGGATCCTGCAAAATCCTGCAAGGTCCTGCAGGATCCTGACCCAAACCCGGGTCAATGCGACCCTGGCCCTGCAGGATCCTGCAAGATCGGGCGCTCTGGCTGACTCAAATTTGCATCGACCCCCGCCTCTCGAGCCCCGTCCCGGCCCCGCCGAGGCGCCGGGCCTGGGTCCTCGACCAGCGGCGCCGCTTCGGCCATCCGCGGTCGCGCCCGGCCTATGCCCGCCGCCGCTGCCGCCAGGCCTTTGCCCAGGAGGCCCTGGGCAGAGATGGCTGCAGCGCGGGGGGAGGAGGCGGAAAAGGAGGAGGAGGAGGAGGAGGAGGCAGAGGAGGAGGAGGAGGAGGAGGAGGAGGAGGAGGAGAGGAGGAGGAGGAGGGGGAGGAGGCGGAGGAGGAGGAGTGAGGATGGGGATGGGGGAGAAGGAGGAGGAGGAGGAAAAGGAGGAGGAACAGGAGGAGAAGGAGGGAGGAGGAAGAGGAGAACAAAGAGGAGGAGGCGGAGGAGGAGGAGGAGGAGGAGGAGGGGAGGAGGGGGAGGGGGGGAGGAGGCGGAGGAGGAAGAGGAGACTAACGCCACAAGCCCGTGCTTCAGGTCCGAACAACGTCAAAAAGGAGGAGGAGGTGGAGGAGGAGGAGGAGGAGGAGGAGGAAGAAGAGGAGGAGAAAAGGAGGAGGAGGGAGCGGGGGAAGGACGAGGCAGAACACCAGCAGCATGAGAGGCGGGAGCAAGAGCAGCGGCGGAGGCAGAATCGGCGGAGGCGGCGGCAGGAAACGGGAGCCGGCGGGGCGGCAGCAGGGGCAGCAGGAGCACAACGGCAGCAGGAGCAACGGGAGCAATCGCAGGAAACGCAGCGGCAGCGGCGCAGTGCTGTGGGCACCACCTTCAGGATATATGTGTCGCACGAGCAACAACCGCAACAGCAACAGCAACGGCAACAGCAACAGCAACAGCAACAGCAACAGCAACAACAACAACAACAACAACAACAACAACAACAACAACAGCAACAGCAACAGCAACAGCAACAGCAACAACAACAGCAACAACAACAGCAACCACAACGACAACAACAACAGCAACAGCAACAGCAGCAGCAGCAAGAGCAGCAGCAACAACAACAACAACAACAACAACAACAATTACTAGCACGTGGGGACACTCCGTTCTCACCAGTGCCAGGGTTTTCATAGGAGGCGGGCAATACCCCCACTTTGTGGGGGGGCCGGTTCAAGCTCTACCAAATTTCCAAAGACTCTTCGCCACCACCCACACCCAGCTTCCCGCCCTATGACGTTCGGACACTTCACTTCGTGGCATGCGGACGACCGTGGCTACTATTCTGGGCCCCGCGGCCGACGACGACGGCGTGCGCGCGCGAAGAAAAAACGAATGTGTCCCGCATGGTATTATTTGACAGGGATGATGGCCCTGGCAGGTGCGCAACCGTTGTTGCAGAAGTTCGAAAAAGTTGCTCGCAAAAGCCCGCTTGACAGAAATATTTAAAAAGTGTTGGGTTTCCTACGAATCCGCAAGAGCGCGCGGGATGAAATTTTGACACAACAAAAAAAACATTGTTTTTTAT
>CAUYUJ010002633.1:0-87562 GCA_963575745.1 Prorocentrum cordatum
TCCAGCGCGGCCTTCTGCTGCTGGACCTCCTCCCGCCGCGCCGCCAGCACCCCGCGCGCCTTGGCCTCAGAGGCCCTGGCCCTGGCGAGGCGCTGCGAGATGTGCATCTGCACAGCCTCGGGCGGCTTACTCGCTGTGACCAGCTGCTGCACCTCCTCAATCTTCTGGTCTGCCAGCTGCTTGTCGGCCTCGGTCGTGGCGAACTTCGAAGCGTTGCGCCAAAACGCCAAGCGCGACTGGAGCTCCTTGGCGTGGTCGGGCACAATGGGGCCCTCAGACGGCGGCGGGGCAGGAACTGGCTCAGCGTGCGTGAGCTGCGCCAGCTGCTTGGCCATGGTCTGGACCATCTTGGACAAATCCTTGAACTCCTTACTCTGGCCGCCCGCGAGCGTGCTGGGTGGGCCTGCTGCCCACTTCGAAGACGGCGGCAGCTTGGGTCCACCTCCTCCAGCAATGGCCTTCTCGTGGGCCACCTTGGCCGCTCGGATGACGCCTGGCGGGGCTGGAGCACCACAGAGGCATCGAACCCTCGACGCCCAGTTCTCACTCCGAGAGCATTTCCCGCAAGACCAGCGCGGTCCCTTGGGACCAGACAAAACATCCTTGCTGACCATCGAACGTGTAAAAGTGCTTCGCCAAATGTGGGGGATGAAACCCCAGTACAGTACCAGAAAAGCTCTGGCGGATCGCTGTCGGGGCCGCTGCCTCTGCGAGGCTCCCCAGTGCCACAAACTCGCTGTCCGCTAGACAAAAAAACACCCTCAGATTCAAGGACCAGGGCGAGGGCAGGGGCCGTGCCACGGCACCTGAAGCAGCAGGGACAAGAGCAAGGGCCCTGATCCATCAGCTGCTGGCGCCGACCCGTGGTGCACGGCTTCTGTGAGCATCGTTTAACCGATCCCCATCCCCAGCGGCGTGGCCTGGGCCCCCACTGGCCGACTTACCCCCCCTGATGGGGATATAGGCCGTTCCCTGCAGGTCTCGAGGGGTGCATCCCCAGCTGGGGGGGGGCAATTCGGTGGGGGCCTCGAAGGGGACGAGGACAGGGATGGGGGTCGGTGAGACGATGCTGAGGGCCGAGGGGGGGGAGGAGGAGCGACGGGCCCAGAGGGAAGTCCACGGAGAGAGCCGGTTCGGGTCTCGGCTGCGGCCGTTGGCTCTCGGGGGCGCTTGCGCGACGGCCTCGGCGTCCGCGAGGGAACCGCCGAGGCCCCCTGTGGCAGAAGTGCGCGTCGAGGACGCGGCGATCCAAGGACGGAGCGCGACCCAGTGGTGATTTGAGGAGGAGAAGCTCGACGACGACGAAGATCAGGAGGTGTGGCATGAGGGAGGCCGAGGCGGCAAGCGAGTAGGAGGAGGATGAACATCGAAGAACGGAGGAGCAGGATAGAAGGGGGGAAGCGGGGAGGCAGGAAAAGGAGGAGGAAGACAGGACAGGCGGTTGGAGTCGGGTGCCCAAGTCAGCAAGCTGGCTGAGGATAAGGACCAGGAACAGGACCAGGACGAGCACGAGGCGAAGGAATGGACGCCATCTGGAAGCTTTGTGGGGGCATCTGGAAGCACATCGGCGCCACTGGAGACTTCCGAAAACCACTGGCAGCCTCCGAAAGTATACAAACGCATCAACAGACGTGCGAAAACGCATCGAAAACTCAGACAATCTCGGAATCAAGACGACGACGACGACGACGACGACGACGACTTACGACGACTTACAACGACAAACAACGGCGATCGACACCCACGGCCTCTCCTTCAACGCGTTCTGACTGTATAGGATCCCTGGGCGGTTGCGCAACCGCGGCGATGATGGGCACCGGCACAGGCCCGCAGGCACAAACACACACACACACACCCGAAACAAAAACATGATGGACCCACGAACCCGGAAAGGGATATAGACATGTGGAGCATGGGCACGTTTTCACGATACCCCACGGGGCAACACCTCACGAAACATCCCACGAGACACCTCACGAAACATCCCACGAGACACCTCACGAAACATTCCGCGAGACACTCACGAAAAATTCCAGGAGGACACCCGCCGAAACATTCACGAGACACCCCACGAAACATTCACCGACGACGGCAAACCACTCAACCAAGGCGGTGTGGTCGTGCTGGTGGAAGTGGTCGTGCTGGGGTGTGGTCGTGCTGGGGTGTGGTCGTGCTGGGGTGTGGTCGTGCTGGGGGGGTGGTCGTGATGGGGGGTGGTCGTGCTGGGGCGTGATCGTGCTGGGGCATGGTCGTGCTGGGGCGTGGTCGTGCTGGGGTGTGGTCGTGCTGTGGTGAGGTCGTGCTGGGGTGTGGTCGTGCTGGGGGGTGGTCGTGATAGGGTGGGGTCGTGCTGGGGGGGGTCGTGATGGGTGGGGTGTGCGTGTGTGTGGTTCGTGCTGGGGTGTGGTCGCATGCTGGGGTGTGGTCGTGCTGGGGGTGTGGTCGTGACTGGGGAGTGGTCGTGCTGGGGTGTGGTCCGTGCTGGGGGAGGTGTTTTCGTGCTGGGGGGTGGTCGTGCTGGGGGGGTGGTCGTAGCTGGGGGGTGGTCGTGCTGGGGCGTGGTCGTGCTGGGGCGTGGTCGTGCTGGGCGTGGTTCGTGGGTTCGTGCTGGGGGTGGTCGTGCTGTGGTGAGGTCGTGCTGGGGTGTGGTCGTGCTGGGGTGTGGTCTTGCTGGGGTAGGGTCGTGCTGGGTCGGGTCGTGCTGGGGTGTGGTCGTGCTGGGGTATGGTCGTGCTGGGGTGGGGTCGTGCTGGGGTGGGGTCGTGCTGGGTCTGGTCGTGCTGGGGTGTGGTCGTGCTGGGGTAAACATTTTTTTTTTTTGGGGGGGTTTGCGGGTTGGGGGGGGGGGGGGGGGGGGGGGTGCTAGAATCCCCCCCCAAATGTTGAGGGGGGGGCATTTCGCTCGAGACATCCTGCCAAAATTCCAGGAAATCGTACAAAAACAAACGAATTAGTCGAGACATCATCGAAAATCCTTCGCGCGGGGCGCTTTTCCGCGTCGCGGTCGGCTCTGCAAAACAAGCGTTTCGCTCGAGACATCCTCGGCAAACTCTGCGGAGCAAGCGTTTCGCTCGAGACATCCTCAACACACGAAAAAGTGGCCCGCACCCTGTGATTTCTCGATCGGGATTTCAAAAACAAGCGTTTCGCTCGAGACATCCTCAAATTTTAATTCGCCGGCCTCCTTCGACCTCGATATTTATCAGAGAAAAAATTCGCCGGCCTCCTTCAAGTTGGCACCGGGGGATTAGGTTTTCCAACTAAAAGAGAACCCTGGGCCCAGGCCCTTTCCGGGAATAACAAGCGAAAGCCTCGACCCCCAATCCTAAGACTCTCAACCAGACGGAGGCGATGCCGACGACGGCGATGGCGACAGAGGCATCGACGGCGGCATCGGCGGCCGCGGTGGCAGCGGCGACGACGACGACGACGGCAAAGACGGCATCGGCGGCGGCTGCGACGGCGGCGAAGGTCCAGGGCATCGGCGGCTGCGATGGCGGCGACGGCACTGACAACGACCAACCGATCGGCGTCCTCGACGACGACGACGACGACGACGACGACGACGACGACGACGACGACGACGACGGCTGCGGGCGAAGGCACTGGCGGCGACCGCGCCGGCGGCTGCGGCGGCGCGAGGCCCGGGCCCTGGCCCCCGCCGGCGTCCCAAGGCACTGGCGGCGGCGTGCGGCAGCCCGCGCCGCGGCGCGCGGCCTGCTTCCACCGTACTCTCGCTCTCCTCCCTGGCGAGCGGCGCGTCGCCGCACGCCGCCGTTTGGGCCTCCTCGGCGCAATCCCCGCCGGACGACCTCGAGGCGGGCGGCAGGGGGCTGCCGCCGCCGCCCCAACCGCCGCCCGTGACGTCGCCATCGCCGTCGCCGTCGCCGCGCCGCGCCGCGCCGTCACGGCCGCCGCGCCCGTGACCACCGCGCCGCGACCGCCACCCGTGACGTCGCCGTCGCCGCGCCGCGCCGTCGCCGCTGGCGTCGCCGTCGCCGCCGCCGCCGCCGTCGCCACCGCCGTCGCCGTCGCCGCGGTGGCCGCCGCGGCCAGGGCCTTCGCCGCCGCAGGCCGCGGCCGCCGCGAGTGCAGCTGCCTTCGCCGTCGCAGTGCGCCGTCGACGTTGGCCGCCCAGCGCCGCTGCCGCCGCCGCCGGCGCCGTCGTCGGCGCAGTCCCTGCGGGGGCGCCCTGTGCGGAGGAGGGGCCATCGTCACCGTCGTCGCCGAGCACCGTTTAACCGATCCCCATCCCCAGCGGCGTAGCCTGGGCCCCACCGGCCGACTTAACCCCATAGATGGGGATATAGGTCGTTCCTTTCGGGTTTCGAGGGGTGTATCCCCAACAGGGGTGATAATTTGGTGGGGGTCTCGAAAGGGATGGGGATGGGGATGGGGATCGGATAAACGATACTGAAATATAGGAGCTCATGCTCGAATTTGTTGGAAGCTGCGAACGGCTTGCAAGCTTCCAGGAAGGACCAGCGCTGTCAGGTTCTGCTCGCTCCTGTAGTCGGGGTTCACTACCAGCTAAGGCATGACAGCTTCCCCATCATCGTTAGTTGTCAGGCATGTCCTCTTTGAGGTAGCTGTTCGTGTCTTTTCGTGTCTGAATTTCAGATATGCACATCTATCTTCCCGTGTTTTTTGCTTGGGGCGCGTGTGTATAAATTCTATGGGCCTTTCTTGGGGGCCTTCCAGGCCCCTGGGGGGGAGCGACCGCGTCGTCATCGCTCGTGGTCACCGTCGCCGCCCTCGTCGTCGTCGTCGTTGTCGCCGCCGTCGTCGTCATCGTCGTCGTCGTCGTCGTCCTGCTCCTCCTCGCTGTCGTCGTCGCCGCCGTCGCCATCGTCGTCGGCATCGTCGTTGCTGTCGTCGTCGCCGCCACCGCCGCCGCCAATGCTTTCGCCTTCGCCGATGCCGTTGTTGTCATCGTTGTCGTCGTCTTCATCATCACCGTCTCCTTCGATATCGTAAGTGTCCTCATCGTCGTCGGCGCCTTTCCGGGTCGTAGCCGCAGAGGGCGGTGGTGCTCCAGAGCTCCGGCGGCGCCTTCTTGTGAGCCACCGCCTCGAAATAGGCGTCGCTGCGTTGGCAGTCGACGACCTCATCCGGTGGGCACCAGCGCGGCGGCGCGCCGAGGGGTAGCGAAGAGAGAGCGGACGGGCACAGCGCCGCCGCCGTCGCCGCCGGCGGCGCCGAACACACATTGGCCACTGAGCCGCCAGGAGCGGCGCTGGGCACGGGTGCCACAGCCACTGCACCGTCGGCGGCAGCGCAGAAGCCGCTCTGTGGGGGCAGAAAGGTGCCAACAAGGTACTAGGCAGAGCTTCGATCCTGGATTGGCTGGCCGGTGCAAGCGCAGGTAATTAGCGCCGCTCGAGGGTGACTGGTTCCAGGTGCAGCCCACTGCTAGATAGTCTGGCATTGCATTTGTGCAGCATCATGTTCTGGTGCCTGCTCAAGAGTTCATCCGCCCTGCGGGGTGCGCCTACGGATGAACCCCACTCAGATTTCAGTGTCGTCACGCGCCTATCGACGGGCCCAAAATCGTGAATTCCTGTCGCTGCTGTCCTCGCACGTTCTGGAGTGGCCAGACGGGGCGGTGATTCGCTGAGTGCGTTGTGGTCACCAATTTCGTTCGACGGGCTGCCGCTGGAATTGCGATCGCGCTGGTTGTCTGCCGTTGGGGGTGGGGCGCGCTGATGGATCTGTTTCTGCGCGCCGTTGTGCCGTTCCGCCGATGATGATCCTGACCATCTGTCGCTTTGCGCGTCGAAAGCTGTCTGAGAAGCTCACTCGAATATCCGTGATTTTGAGCTGTACATCAGAACAGGTCTGCATCACGGTGCCGCAGGAGCGTCGTAGGTGGCGGCTGAGCCTGTTGTGCTTCCTCGTTTGTTATTCCGCATATCCTGAATACTGATTTATTGTTAGTACTGCGACGCGCCCGCATCCTCCTCACTCGCGCGCTTCCCTCGCACACTCGTCCTAAGCTCAGCCCCGCCGTGCTGAGGTCAACTCGTACTCAGCGTAATCACGCCCAGACTTACCTACACCCGTCCACACAAACTTCCGATCGCTCACACGCAGACTCAATCATACCAAACTCACTCGTATTCATATACGCGCACACTCAGACTCAACCGCTCAGAGAAATCACGCTCAGTCAAACTCATACTCAATTTGACCAGACCTTACCCACACACTTGCACTCATAGTCAAAGCCACTTCGCATCGCTCCTCATAGTCAGATTCGCCAGTGCTCGCCGCGATGTAGCATGTGTGGACATCGCTGTGGGGGAGGAGGAGGAGGAGGAGGAGGAGGAGGAGGAGGAGCAGCAGGAGGAACGATGATGATGATGATGATGATGATGATGATGATGATAATGATGATGAGATGATGGATGATGATGATGGATGATGATGATGATGATGGATGATGATGATAATGATAATGATGTGATGATGATGATGATGATGATGCTGATGATGATGATGGATGATGATGAGCATGATGATGATTGATGATGATGATGATGATGATGATGATGATGATGATGAATGATGATGATGATGATGAGAGGAGGAGGAGGAGAGGAGAGGAGTAGGAGGAGGAGGAGGAAGGAGGAGGAGTGAGGGAGGAGGAGGAGCAGGGAGAGGGGAGGAGTGAGGTGGGGAGGAGGAGGATGGGGAGGAGGAGAAGGAGGAGAGAAGGGGGAGGGGGCGGAGGAGGGTGAGGCAGGGGGGGGGTTTTGAGGAGGAGGTGGAGGGGGAGGAGGAGGAGGGAGGAGGAGGAGGAGGAGGAGGAGGAGGAGGAGGAGGAGGAGGAGGAGGAGAGGAGGGGGAGGAGGAGGGGGAGGGGGAGGAGGGGGAGGAGCGAGGAGGAGGAGGAGGAGGAGGAGGGAGGAGGAGGAGGAGGAGGAGGAGGCAGCAGCAGGAGGAGGAGGAGGAGCAGGGTGGGAGGGGGAGGAGGAGGAATGATGATGAGGAGGAGGGGGAGGCGGAGGAGGAGGAGGAGGAGGAGGAGGAGGAGGAAGAGGAGGGGGAGGAAGTGACGAACCACAATTCGAACGAAATGAAACGGACTCCTCCCGAGGGCCTCACCGCCGCAGAAAAACAGAGGGCGTAGGACGCGAAACACAGGACGCGAATGCACCCTCGATTTGGAAGGGTCGACCCGCCAATCATCAGGGCCCCCTGAGCCAGGAGTTCTCCAGCCAGGATTAGGTCGGGCATGTCCTCGTACAGGCAGATTTTGGAAGAAAATGAAAAACAGTCATACAATACGCAAGAATTCGCCGGCCCAACGGGCCAGAGGCGTGCTAAGATCTCCGGTAACTGGTAAACAATATTTCTGGTTCGCGCGCGCGGGGCGGCCCCTGCGGGTCCCTGGATCAAAAGTACCCCGGGCGGAGCCCGGAACACGCCCGGGACACTCTCCCAGATCCTCCAGGATCGCCCCAAGAGGGCCCCAAGAGGCCCCCAACACAATCCAAGAGAGGTCCGAGACGCCCGAAGATCGCTCCACGGCGCCCAAGATGGCCTTCAGACGGCCCAAGAAGTCTCCAAGATGACCCAACAAGCCTCCAAGATGCCCCAAGAGGCTTCCAGGAGCACTCCCAAGAGGGCCCCAAGAGGCAAACAGGCAATGTTTTTCTATAGGTTTGGGACAGATTTAAGCGTTTCAACCTTTTCGGTTCCCCGACGCCCCTAAACGGCTCAAGAGGCCTCCAAGATCGCCCAAAGAGGGCCCAAAAGGCCCCCAAGAGGGCTCCAAGACGGCCCAAGACGGCTCCAAGACGGCCCCAGAGGCCTCCAAGACGGCCCAAGAGGGCCCCAAGAACGCCTCCAACACGGTCCAAGAGAGGTCCGAGACGCCCGAAGATCGCTCCACGGCGCCCAAGATGGCCTTCAGACGGCCCAACGTCTCCAAGATGACCCAAGAAGCCTCCAAGATGCCCCAAAAGGCCTCCAAGAGAACTCCCAACAAGGCCCCAAGAGGCAAACAACTGTGTGTTTTCCTTTGGTTTTGGACAGATTTAGGCGTTTTTACCTTTTCGGTTCCCCGACGCCCCTAAACGGCTCAAGAGGCCTCCAAGATCGCCCCAAGAGGGCCCAAGAGGCCCCCAAGAGGGCCCCAAGACGGCCCAAGACGGCTCCAAGACGGCCCCAGAGGCCTCCAAGACGGCCCAAGAGGGCCCCAAGAACGCCCCCCACACGGTCCAAGAGAGGTCCGAGACGCCCGAAGATCGCTCCACGACGCCCAAGATGGCCTCCAGACGGCCCAAGACGTCTCCAAGATGACCCAAGAAGCCTCCAAGATGCCCAAGAGGTCTCCAAGTGCATTCCCAAGAGGGCCCCAAGAGGCAAACAAACAATGCTTTTCCATAGGCTTTGGACAGATTTGGGCGTTTCAACCTTTTCGGTTCCCCGACGCCCCTAAACGGCTCAAGAGGCCTCCAAGATCGCCCCAAGAGGGCCCAAGAGGCCCCAAGAGGGCTCCAAGATGGCCCAAGGCGGCTCCAAGACGGCCCAAGAGGCCTCCAAGACGGCCCAAGAGGGCCCCAAGAACGCTTCAAGAACGCCCCAAGAGGGGGTTCACGAAACAGAATTTCGAGCTCTCGGCCCTTAGAGGCCCCCGGGAGGCCCCAAGACGCCCTCAAAGGCCCCAAGAGGCCCCCAAGATGCCCTCAAGAGGCTTCAAGAGGCCTCCAAAAGGCCCTCTGGAGGCCTCCAAAAAACCCTCAGGAGGCCCCCAGGACGCCTCCAAGACTCCAGCCAGACGCGACTTGGGAAACGCGGGTCGGGGTGGTCCTCCTCCCCCCCCGCGTTCGGCCTCCAGCCTCGAGCCTCGACCCTCCACGACGACGACGACGCCGGCGGGCGGCGGCGGCGGGCGGCGGCGGCAGCGACGACGACGACGACGACGACGACAAAGGCGCTCCTCATCGCTCCTCATCCCCCTCCTCCTTCCTCTTCCTCCTCCTCCTCCTCCTCTTCCTCCTCCTCCTCCTCGTCGTCGTCGTCCTCCTCCTCCGGTCCAATTAGAAAAGAGATGGTAAGAGAAACGCCACAAGAAAGTGTTCCTTCACGCCCGTGTCCGCAACGCCAGAGGACATCAGGACGATAACAGAGCCAACGTTAGCATTCAAAGCCCGCCACCCTCCGACACGAGGGTTCCCCTATCGCATAAAATGTCTCTTCCCCCGGCTCGAACGGCCCCACAGCGGGATACCACGGGTAACACGCCCCCACGATGGCACCAAAGCCGTCAAAACATGATGGACCCACGAACCCGGAAAGGGATATAGACATGTGGAGCATGGGCACGTTTTCACGATACCCAACGGGGCAACACCTCACGAAACATCCCACGAGACACCTCACGAAACATCCCACGAGACACATCACGAAACATTCCGCGAGACACCTCACGAAACATTCCAGGAGACACCCCGCGAAACATTCCACGAGACACCCCACGAAACATTCCACGACGACAGGCAACCACTCAACCAAGGCGGTGTGGTAGTGCTGGGGAGTGGTCGTGCTGGGGTGTGGTCGTGCTGGGGGGTGGTCGTGCTGGGGGGTGGTCGTGCTGGGGGGGTGGTCGTGTAGGGTGGGTGGTTGTGCTGGGGAGTGTCGTGCGGGGGGCCGGTCGTGCTGGGGGCGTGGTCGGGCTGTGGGTGTGGTCGTGGGCGGGAGAGTGTGCTGGGTGTGGTAGTGCGGTGTGTGAGTCTTTCTTAGGGTGGGGTTCGTGATGGGGTGGGTCGTGCTGGGGTGGGGTAGTGCATGGGGTGTGGTCGTGAGAGGGCGGTGGTAGTAGCTGGGGTGTGGTAGTGCTGTGGGGACCTCGATGCTGGGGACGTAGGTCGTGGGTTGCCGTGTGGTCGTGCTGGGGAGTGGTCGTGCTGGGGTGTGGTCGTGCTGGGAGGTGGTCGTGCTGGGGGGTGGTCGTGCTGGGGGGGTGGTCGTGCTGGGGGGTGGTCGTGCTGGGGCGTGGTCGTGCTGGGGCGTGGTCGTGCTGGGGCGTGGTCGTGCTGGGGTGTGGTCGTGCTGTGGAGAGGTCGAGCTGGGGTGTGGTCGTGCTGGGGTGTGGTCTTGCTGGGGTGGGTCGTGCTGGGGTGGGGTCGTGCTGGGTGGGGGTCTTGATGGGTGTGGTCGCCCTTGTGAGGTGTGGTCGTGCTGGGGTGGGGTCGTGCTGGGGTGTGGTCGTGCTGGGGTGTGGTCGTGCTGGGGTGTGGTCGTGCTGGGGTGTGGTCGTGCTGGGGTGGGGTCGTGCTGGGGTGGGGTCGTGCTGGGGTGTGGTCGTGCTGGGGTGTGGTCGTGCTGGGGCGTGGTCGTGCTGGGGTGTGGTCGTGCTGGGGTGGGGTCGTGCTGGGGTGTGGTCGTGCTGGGGTGGTCCGCACCCTGTGATTCATCGATCGGGTCGTGCTGGGGTGTGGTCGTGGGGGGGTGTGATCGTGGTGGGGTGTGGTCGTGTTGGGGTGTGGTCGTGCTGGGGTGTGGTCGTGCTGGGGTGTGGTCGTGCTGGGGTGTGGTCGTGCTGGGGCGTGGTCGTGCTGGGGCGTGGTCGTGCTGGGGTGTGGTCGTGCTGAGGGGTGGTTCGTGCTGGGAAGTGGTCGTGCTGGGGCGTGGTCGTGCTGGACCGTGGTCGTGCTGGGGTGTGGTCGTGCTGTGGTGAGGTCGTGCTGGGGTGTGGTCGTGCTGGGGTGTGGTCTTGCTGGGGTAGGGTCGTGCTGGGGCGTGGTCGTGCTGGGGCGTGGTCGTGCTGGGGCGTGGTCGTGCTGGGGTGTGGTCGTGCTGTGGTGAGGTCGTGATGGGGTGTGGTCGTGCTGGGGTGTGGTCTTGCTGGGGTAGGGTCGTGCTGGGGTCGGGTCGTGCTGGGGTGTGGTCGTGCTGGGGTATGGTCGTGCTGGGGTGGGGTCGTGCTGGGGTGGGGTCGTGCTGGGGTCTGGTCGTGCTGGGGTGTGGTCGTGCTGGGATATGGTCGTGCTAGGGTGGGGTCGTGCATTTCGCTCGAGACATCCTGCCAAAATTCCAGGAAATCGTACAAAAACAAACGAATTAGTCGAGACATCATCGAAATTCCTTCGCGCGGGGCGCTTTTCCGCGTCGCGGTCGGCTCTGCAAAACAAGCGGTTCGCTCGAGACATCCTCGGCAAACTCTGCGGAGCAAGCGTTTCGCTCGAGACATCCTCAACACACGAAAAAGTGGCCCGCACCCTGTGATTTATCGATCGGGATTTCAAAAACAAGCGTTTCGCTCGAGACATCCTCAAATTTTAATTCGCCGGCCTCCTTCGACCTCGATATTTATCAGGGAAAAATTTCGCCGGCCTCCTTCAAGTTGGGCACCGGGGACATGTTTACATACTAAAAGAGAACCCTGGGCCTTTGCCCTTTCCGGGAAAACTGCAACAACCGTAGAAGCCACATAAAAAAAACATGATGGACCCACGAACCGGAAAGGGATATAGACATGTGGAGCATGGACACGTTTTCACGATACCCAACTGGGCAACACCTCACGAAACATCCCACGAGACACTTCACGAAACATCCCACGAGACACCTCACGAAACATCCCACGAGACACCTCACGAAACATTCCGCGAGACACCTCACGAAACATTCCAGGAGACACCCCGCGAAACATTCCACGAGACACCCCACGAAACATTCCACGACGACAGGCAACCACTCAACCAAGGCGGTGTGGTCGTGATGGGGAGTGGTCGTGCTGGGGTGTGGTCGTGCTGGGGGGTGGTCGTGCTGGGGTGTGGTCGTGCTGGGGGGGTGGTCGTGCTGGGGGGTGGTTGTGCTGGGGCGTGGTCGTGCTGGGGCGTGGTCGAGCTGGGGCGTGGTCGTGCTGGGGTGTGGTCGTGCTGTGGTGAGGTCGTGCTGGGGTGTGGTCGTGCTGGGGTGTGGTCTTGCTAGGGTGGGGTCGTGCTGGGGTGGGGTCGTGCTGGGGTGGGGTCGTGCTGGGGTGTGGTCGTGCTGGGGTGTGGTCGTGCTGGGGTGTGGTCGTGCTGGGGTGTGGTCGTGCTGGGGAGTGGTCGTGCTGGGGTGTGGTCGTGCTGGGGTGTGGTCGTGCTGGGGGGTGGTCGTGCTGGGGGGGTGGTCGGGCTGGGGGGTGGTCGTGCTGGGGCGTGGTCGTGCTGGGGCGTGGTCGTGCTGGGGGGTGGTCGTGCTGGGGGGTGGTCGTGCTGTGGTGAGGTCGTGCTGGGGTGTGGTCGTGCTGGGGTGTGGTCTTGCTGGGGTAGGGTCGTGCTGGGGTCGGGTCGTGCTGGGGTGTGGTCGTGCTGGGGTATGGTCGTGCTGGGGTGGGGTCGTGCTGGGGTGGGGTCGTGCTGGGGTCTGGTCGTGCTGGGGTGTGGTCGTGCTGGGGTACGGTCGTGCTAGGGTAGGGTCGTGCATTTCGCTCGAGACATCCTGCCAAAATTCCAGGAAATCTACAAAAACAAAGGAATTAGTCGAGACATCATCGAAATTCCTTCGCGCGGGGCGCTTTTCCGCGTCGCGGTCGGCTCTGCAAAACAAGCGTTTCTCGAGACATCCTCGGCAAACTCTGCGGAGCAAGCGTTTCGCTCGAGACATCCTCAACACACGAAAAAGTGGCCCGCACCCTGTGAGTTATCGATCGGGATTTCAAAAACAAGCGTTTCGCTCGAGACATCCTCAAATTTTAATTCGCCGGCCTCCTTCGACCTCGATATTTATCAGGGAAAAAATTCGCCGGCATCCTTCAAGTTGGCACCGGGGGACAGGTTTACCCACTAAAAGAGAACCCTGGGCTCATGCCCTTTCCGGGAAAAACAAACGAATTAGTCGAGACATCATCGAAATTCCTTCGCGCGGGGCGCTTTTCCGCGTCGCGGTCGGCTCTGCAAAACAAGCGTTTCGCTCGAGACATCCTCGGCAAACTCTGCGGAGCAAGCGTTTCGCTCGAGACATCCTCAACACACGAAAAAGTGGCCCGCACCCTGTGAATTATCGATCGGGATTTCAAAAAATGATGGACCCGGGAAAAAATGATGGACCCACGAACCCGGAAAGGGATATAGACATGTGGAGCATGGGCACGTTTTCACGATACCCAATGGGGCAACACCTCACGAAACATCCCACGAGACACCTCACGAAACATCCCACGAGACACCTCACGAAACATTCCGCGAGACACCTCACGAAACATTCCAGGAGACACCCCGCGAAACATTCCACGAGACACCCCACGAAACATTCCACGACGACAGGCAACCACTCAACAAGGCGGTGTGGTCGTGCTGGGGAGTGGTCGTGCTGGGGTGTGGTCGTGCTGGGGGGTGGTCGTGCTGGGGTGTGGTCGTGCTGGGGGGGTGTCCCTTCTGCTGGGGGGTGGTAGTGATGGGGAAGTTGGTCGTGCTGGGCGGCGCGCGTGGGTCGTCGCTGGGGATGGTCGTGCTGGGGGGCGTGGTCGTGTGGGGCAGTGGTCGTGCTGGGGTGTGTAGTGCTGGGTGGTGTTAGTTCGTGCTGGGGTGCAGGTCGTTGCTGGGGTGTGGTTTCTTGCTGGGGTGGGGGTCGTGCTGGGTCTGTGAATCGTGCTGGGGTGGGGTCGTGTGGGGTGTGGTCGTGCTGGGGAGTGGTCGTGCTGGGGTGTGGTCGTGCTTGGGGGTGGTCGTGCTGGGGGGTGGTCGTGCTGGGGGGGTGGTCGTGCTGGGGGGTGGTCGTGCTGGGGCGTGGTCGTGCTGGGGCGTGGTCGTGCTGGGGCGTGGTCGTGCTGGGGCGTGGTAGTGCTGGGGTGTGGTCGTGCTGTGGTGAGGTCGTGCTGGGGTGTGGTCGTGCTGGGGTTTGTTGTCGGCGATCGGGTGTGGTCGTTTGCTGGGGTGTGGTGTGATGGGGAGTGGTCGTGTGGGGGTTTGGTCGTGCTTGGGGGTGGTCGTGCTGGGGGTGGTCGTGCTGGGGGTGTGGTCGTGGGCTGGGGGGTGGTCGTGCTGGGGCGTGGTCGTGCTGGGCGTGGGTTCGTGCTGGGGCGTGGTAGTGCTGGGGTGGGTTCGTGCTGGTGTTTGGTCGTGTGGGGGTGTGGTCGTGCCTGGGGTGTGGTCTTGCTGGAGGTAGGGTCGTGCTGGGGTTCGGGTCGTGCTGGGGTGTGTCCGGTGCTGGTATGGTCGTGCTGGGGTGGGGTCGTGCTGGGGTGGGGTCGTGCTGGGGTCTGGTCGTGCTGGGGTGTGGTCGTGCTGGGGTATGGTCGTGCTAGGGTGGGGTCGTGCATTTCGCTCGAGACATCCTGCCAAAATTCCAGGAAATCGTACAAAAAACAAAGGAATTAGTCGAGACATCATCGAAATTCCTTCGCGCGGGGCGCTTTTCCGCGTCGCGGTCGGCTCTGCAAAACAAGCGTTTCGCTCGAGACATCCTCGGCAAACTCTGCGGAGCAAGCGTTTTGCTCGAGACATCCTCAACACACGAAAAAGTGGCCCGCACCCTGTGATTTATCGATCGGGATTTCAAAAACAAGCGTTTCGCTCGAGACATCCTCAAATTTTAATTCGCCGGCCTCCTTCGACCTCGTTATTTATCAGGGAAAAAATTCGCCGGCCTCCCTCAAGTTGGCACCGGGGGACAGGTTTACCTACTAAAAGAGAACCCTGGGCCGATGCCCTTTCCGGGGAAAACATGATGGACCCACGAACCCGGAGAGGGATATAGACATGTGGAGCATGGCCACGTTTTCACGATACCCAACGGGGCAACACCTCACGAAACATCCCACGAGACACCTCACGAAACATCCCACGAGACACCTCACGAAACATTCCGCGAGAAACCTCACGAAACATTCCACGAGACACCCCGTGAAACATTCCACGAGACACCCCACGAAACATTCCACGACGACAGGCAACCACTCAACCAAGGCGGTGTGGTCGTGCTGGGGAGTGGTCGTGCTGGGGTGTGGTCGTGCTGGGGGGTGGTCGTGCTGGGGTGTGGTCGTGCTGGGGGAGTGGTCGTGCTGGGGGGTGGTGGTGCTGGGGCGTGGTTCGTGCTGGGGGCGTGGTTCGTGCTGGGGTGGTGGTCGTGTGTGGTTGAGGGTGTGATGGGGTGGCGTCGTTGCATGGGGTGTGTCTTCTAGGGTGGGGGGTCGTGCTGGGGGGTTTGGGGTCGTTGCTGGGGTGGGGTCGTGCGGGGTGTGGTCGTGCTGGGGTGTGTCGTGCTGGGGTTGTGGTCTTCGTGCTGGGGTGTGGTCAGTGATGGGGGTGGGCGTGCTGGGGAGTGGTCGTGCTGGGGTGTGGTCGTGCTGGGGGGTGGTCGTGCTGGGGTGTGGTCGTGCTGGGGGGGTGGTCGTGCTGGGGGGTGGTTGTGCTGGGGCGTGGTCGTGCTGGGGCGTGGTCGTGCTGGGGCGTGGTCGTGCTGGGGTGTGGTCGTGCTGTGGTGAGGTCGTGCTGGGGTGTGGTCGTGCTGGGGTGTGGTCTTGCTGGGGTAGGGTCGTGCTGTGGTCGGGTCGTGCTGGGGAGTGGTCGTGCTGGGGTATGGTCGTGCTGGGGTGGGGTCGTGCTGGGGTGGGGTCGTGCTGGGGTCTGGTCGTGCTGGGGTGTGGTCGTGCTGGGGTATGGTCGTGCTAGGGTGGGGTCGTGCATTTCGCTCGAGACATCCTGCCAAAATTCCAGGAAATCGTACAAAAACAAACGAATTAGTCGAGACATCATCGAAATTCCTTCGCGCGGGGCGCTTTTCCGCGTCGCGGTCGGCTCTGCAAAACAAGCGTTTCGCTCGAGACATCCTCGGCAAACTCTGCGGAGCAAGCGTTTCGCTCGAGACATCCTCAACACACGAAAAAGTGGCCCGCACCCTGTGATTTATCGATCGGGATTTCAAAAACAAGCGTTTCGCTCGAGACATCCTCAAATTTTAATTCGCCGGCCTCCTTCGACCTCGTTATTTATCAGGGAAAAAATTCGCCGGCCTCCCTCAAGTTGGCACCGGGGGACAGGTTTACCTACTAAAAGAGAACCCTGGGCCGATGCCCTTTCCGGGAACAAGCGTTTCGCTCGAGACATCCTCAAATTTTAATTCGCCGGCCTCCTTCGACCTCGTTATTTATCAGGGAAAAAATTCGCCGGCCTCCTTCAAGTTGGCACCGGGGGACAGGGTTTACCCACTAAAAGAGAACCCTGGGCTCATGCCCTTTCCGGGAAAAACATGATGGACCCACGAACCCGGAAAGGGATAAAGACATGTGCAGCATGGTCACGTTTTCACGATACCCAACTGGGCGACATCTCACGAAACATCCCACGAGACACCCCGCGAAACATCCCACGAGACACCTCACGAAACATTCCACGAGACACCTCACGAAACATTCCACGAGACACCCCGTTGAAACATTCCACGAGACACCCCACGAACAGGCAACCACTCAACCAGACACGCCACGAAACATTCCACGGGGGTGCGACTGGGTGTGGTCGTGCTGGGGTGTGGTCGTGCTGGGGTGTGGTCGTGCTGGGGAGTGGTCGTGCTGGGGTGTGGTCGTGCTGGGGGGTGGTCGTGCTGGGGGGTGGTCGTGCTGGGGGGTGGTCGTGCTGGGGGGTGGTCGTGCTGGGGCGTGGTCGTGCTGGGGCGTGGTCGTGCTGGGGCGTGGTCGTGCTGGGGCGTGGTCGTGCTGTGGTGAGGTCGTGCTGGGGTGTGGTCGTGCTGGGGTGTGGTCTTGCTGGGGTAGGGTCGTGCTGGGGTCGGGTCGTGCTGGGGTGTGGTCGTGCTGGGGTATGGTCGTGCTGGGGTGGGGTCGTGCTGGGGTGGGGTCGTGCTGGGGTCTGGTCGTGCTGTGGTGTGGTCGTGCTGGGGTATGGTCGTGCTAGGGTGGGGTCGTGCATTTCGCTCGAGACATCCTGCCAAAATTCCAGGAAATCGTACAAAAACAAACGAATTAGTCGAGACATCATCGAAATTCCTTCGCGTGGGGCGCTTTTCCGCGTCGCGGTCGGCTCTGCAAAACCAGCGCGTCGCTCGAGACATCCTCAACAAATTCTGAAACCAAGCGTTTCGCTCGAGACATCCCCAACTCTGCAAAACCAGCGTCTCGCTCGAGACATCCTCAACAAATTCTGAAAAACATGATGGACCCACGAACCCGGAAAGGGATATAGACATGTGGAGCATGGACACGTTTTCATGATACCCAACTGGGCAACACCTCACGAAACATCCCACGAGACACCTCACGAAACATCCCACGAGACACCTCACGAAACATTCCACGAGACACCTCACGAAACATTTCACGAGACACCCCGCGAAACATTCCACGAGACACCCCACGAAACATTCCACGACGACAGGCAACCACTCAACCAAGGCGGTGTGGTCGTGCTGGGGAGTGGTCGTGCTGGGGTGTGGTCGTGCTTGGGGGTGGTCGTGCTGGGGGGTGGTCGTGCTGGGGGGGTGGTCGTGCTGGGGGGTGGTCGTGCTGGGGCGTGGTCGTGCTGGGGCGTGGTCGTGCTGGGGCGTGGTCGTGCTGGGGCGTGGTCGTGCTGGGGCGTGGTCGTGCTGGGGTGTGGTCGTGCTGTGGTAAGGTCGTGCTGGGGTGCGGTCGTGCTGGGGTGTGGTCTTGCTGGGGTGGGGTCGTGCTGGGGTGTGATCGTGCTGGGGTGGGGTCGTGCTGGGGTGTGGTCGTGCTGGGGTGTGGTCGTGCTAGGGTGGGGTCGTGCTGGGGTGGGGTCGTGCTGGGGAGTGGTCGTGCTGGGGTGTGGTCGTGCTGGGGTGTGGTCGTGCTGGGGCGTGGTCGTGCTGGGGTGGGGTCGTGCTGGGGTGGGGTCGTGCTGGGGTGGGTTCGTGCTGGGGTGCTCCGCACCCTGTGATTTATCGATCGGGTCGTGCTGGGGTGTGGTCGTGCTGGGTGTGGTCGTGCTGGGGTGTGGTCGTGCTGGGGTGTGGTCGTGCTGGGGTGTGGTCGTGCTGGGGTGTGGTCGTGCTGGGGGGTGGTCGTGCTGGGGGGTGGTCGTGCTGGGGGGGTGGTCGTGCTGGGGGGTGGTCGTGCTGGGGCGTGGTCGTGCTGGGGCGTGGTCGTGCTGGGGCGTGGTCGTGCTGGGGCGTGGTCGTGCTGTGGTGAGGTCGTGCTGGGGTGTGGTCGTGCTGGGGTGTGGTCTTGCTGGGGTAGGGTCGTGCTGGGGTCGGGTCGTGCTGGGGTGTGGTCGTGCTGGGGTATGGTCGTGCTGGGGTGGGGTCGTGCTGGGGTGGGGTCGTGCTGGGGTCTGGTCGTGCTGGGGTGTGGTCGTGCTGGGGTATGGTCGTGCTAGGGTGGGGTCGTGCATTTCGCTCGAGACATCCTGCCAAAATTCCAGGAAATCGTACAAAAACAAAGGAATTAGTCGAGACATCATCGAAATTCCTTCGCGCGGGGCGCTTTTCCGCGTCGCGGTCGGCTCTGCAAAACAAGCGTTTCGCTCGAGACATCCTCGGCAAACTCTGCGGAGCAAGCGTTTCGCTCGAGACATCCTCAACACACGAAAAAGTGGCCCGCACCCTGTGATTTATCGATCGGGATTTCAAAAACAAGCGTTTCGCTCGAGACATCCTCAAATTTTAATTCGCCGGCCTCCTTCGACCTCGTTATTTATCAGGGAAAAAATTCGCCGGCCTCCCTCAAGCAGGCACCGGGGGATTAGGTTTACCAACTAAAAGAGAACCCTGGGCCCATGCCCTTTCCGGGAACAAGCGTTTCGCTCGAGACATCCTCAAAAACATGATGGACCCACGAACCCGGAAAGGGATATAGACATGTGCAGCATGGTCACGTTTTCACGATATCCAACTGGGCGACACCTCACGAAACATCCCACGAGACACCCCGCGAAACATCCCAGGAGACACCTCACGAAACAACCCACGAGACACCTCACGAAACATTCCACGAGACACCCCGTGAAACATTCCACGAGACACCCCACGAACAGGCAACCACTCAACCAGACACCCCACGAAACATTCCACGGGGGTGCGACTGGGTGTGGTCGTGCTGGGGTGTGGTCGTGCTGGAGTATGGTCGTGTTGGGGTGTGGTCGTGCTGGGGTGTGGTCGTGCTGGGGGGTGGTCGTGCTGGGGGGTGGTCGTGCTAGGGGGGTGGTCGTGCTGGGGGGTGGTCGTGCTGGGGCGTGGTCGTGCTGGGGCGTGGTCGTGCTGGGGCGTGGTCGTGCTGGAATGTGGTCGTGCTGTGGTGAGGTCGTGCTGGGGTGTGGTCGTGCTGGGGTGTGGTCTTGCTGGGGTGGGGTCGTGCTGGGGTGTGGTCGTGCTGGGGTGTGGTCGTGCTGGGGGGTGGTCGTGCTGTGGTGGGGTCGTGCTGGGGTGGGGTCGTGCTGGGGTGTGGTCGTGCTGGGGTGTGGTCGTGCTGGGGTGTGGTCGTGCTAGGGTGGGGTCGTGCTGGGGTGGGGTCGTGCTGGGGTGTGGTCGTGCTGGGGTGTGGTCGTGCTGGGGTGTGGTCGTGCTAGGGTGGGGTCGTGCTGGGGTGGGGTCGTGCTGGGGTGGGGTCGTGCTGGGGTGTGGTCGTGCTGGGGTGTGGTCGTGCTGGGGTATGGTCGTGCTAGGGTGGGGTCGTGCATTTCGCTCGAGACATCCTGCCAAAATTCCAGGAAATCGCACAAAAACAAACGAATTAGTCGAGACATCCTCGGAATTCCTGCGCGAGGAGCGCTTTTCCGTGTCGCGGTCGGCTCTGCAAAACCAGCGTTTCGCTCGAGACATCCTCAACAAATTCTGAAACCAAGCGTTTCGCTCGAGACATCCCCAACTCTGCAAAACCAGCGTTTCGCTCGAGACATCCTCAAGAAATTCTGAAAAACAAGCGTTTCGCTCGAGACATCCTCAAATTTTAATTCGCCGGCCTCCTTCGACCTCGTTATTTATCAGGGAAAAAATTCGCCGGCCTCCTTCAAGTTGGCACCGGGGGACAGGGTTTACCCACTAAAAGAGAACCCTGGGCTCATGCCCTTTCCGGGAATAATTTCGCCGGCCTCCTTCGACCTCGATATTTATCAGGGAATAATTTCGCCGGCCTCCTTCAAGTTGGGCACCGGGGACTATGTTTACATACTACAAAAGAACCCTGGGCCTTTGCCCTTTCCGGGAAAAAACATTAACACATTTATCGACAACTACACACCTCCCGACGCCGCAGCTCCACACTGCAAACGACCACTCGGACAGGCGACCACGGTGCGACATTATGGGCCGGCGGAGTGAGCGAAGCGATGAAATAAATAATAGACAAGCAGTCGACCATCGACTCCTGAAGACGCTGCCGGGGCGCCTGTGGGCTCCATTTCGGCTCCGTCGGGGCCCGTTCTCGGCCTCCAATATCCGCTCCTGGAGCCCTCGACAGCGCCTTTTTTGCTCATTCTCGCCGACACGTGGGGATGTCAAAAAACATGATGGACCCACGAACCCGGAAAGGGATATAGACATGTGGAGCATGGACACGTTTTCACGATACCCAACTGGGCAACACCTCGCGAAACATCCCACGAGACACCTGACGAAACATCCCACGAGACACCTCACGAAACATTCCACGAGACACCTCACGAAACATTCCACGAGACACCCCGCGAAACATTCCACGAGACACCCCACGAAACATTCCACGACGACAGGCAACCACTCAACCAAGGCGGTGTGGTCGTGCTGGGGAGTGGTCGTGCTGGGGTGTGGTCGTGCTGGGGGGTGGTCGTGCTGGGGGGTCGTGCTGGGGGGGTGGTCGTGCTGGGGGGTGGTCGTGCTGGGGCGTGGTCGTGCTGGGGCGTGGTCGTGCTGGGGCGTGGTCGTGCTGGGGTGTGGTCGTGCTGTGGTGAGGTCGTGCTGGGGTGTGGTCGTGCTGGGGTGTGGTCTTGCTGGGGTGGGGTCGTGCTGGGGTGGGGTCCTGCTGGGTCGTGCTGGGTCGTGCTGGGGTGTGGTCGTGCTGGGGTGTGGTCGTGCTGGGGTGTGTCGTGCGTGGGTGTGTGGTCGTGCTGGGTGTGTCGTGCTGGTGGGTCGTGCTGGGTGTGCGTGCTGGGGCGTGGTCGTGCTGGGGGGTGTCGTGCTGGGGGGCTGGGGGTGGTCGTGCTGGGTGCGTGGTGCGTGCTGGGGCGTGGTCGTGCTGGGGTGTGGTCGTGCTGGGGTGTGGTCGTGCTGGGGTGTGGTGGGGGTGTGGTCTTGCTGGGGTAGGGTCGTGCTGGGGTCGGGTCGTGCTGGGGTGTGGTCGTGCTGGGGTATGGTCGTGCTGGGGTGGGGTCGTGCTGGGGTGGGGTCGTGCTGGGGTCTGGTCGTGCTGGGGTGTGGTCGTGCTGGGGTATGGTCGTGCTAGGGTGGGGTCGTGCATTTCGCTCGAGACATCCTGCCAAAATTCCAGGAAATCGTACAAAAACAAAGGAATTAGTCGAGACATCATCGAAATTCCTTCGCGCGGGGCGCTTTTCCGCGTCGCGGTCGGCTCTGCAAAACAAGCGTTTCGCTCGAGACATCCTCGGCAAACTCTGCGGAGCAAGCGTTTCGCTCGAGACATCCTCAACACACGAAAAAGTGGCCCGCACCCTGTGATTTATCGATCGGGATTTCAAAAACAAGCGTTTCGCTCGAGACATCCTCAAATTTTAATTCGCCGGCCTCCTTCGACCTCGTTATTTATCAGGGAAAAAATTCGCCGGCCTCCCTCAAGTTGGCACCGGGGGACAGGTTTACCTACTAAAAGAGAACCCTGGGCCTGAGCCCTTTCCGGGAACATAGCAAATACTATGGTGTTGGCCTGATTTCGGCTTCCCCGGGGCTGTCCAGGACGCTGCTTACAGTTGACTTCCGGGCTCGCGTGCGTCATTTTTCATCACTCCCTTTTGTTCGCTGTTTTTGGGCGCGCTCCGGGGTCCATTTTGGACGCTGCGGGGCCCATGTTGGGCCGCAAAACGGACCCCAAACCAGGTCAGACCCCGCGCGGTTTTTACTGCAAGACGGACGCGGTTGCGACCCAACGCGGAAGTGCTGTCGCTTGAGCCGCCCTGGGCTTCCCCCACACCGCCTCGGGGCCTTCTTAGCCTCTTTTTAAGCCCTTTTCGGGTTCCTCTTCGGTCCTTCTTGGCGCCTTGCCGGCCGGATCACCGCCAGGGCAACCGTCGGGGCAACCAACCGCTCGGGCAACCGCCGAGACTAGCAACGGGAAAAGAATCCGGGCAACCGTCGGGACAAGCACCCAGACATCTACCACGGCACACCTCGGGCCAGTCATCTGGTCAGCCATTGGAGAACCCACTCCAAGAGCCACCTTCCCTGCCATCGGATCAATCGACTGCGCAAGCGCGACAAAACCACGAGACTGCCACGCCACCGTATGACACAAGCCCACCACGGGAGCATGCCGCCTTCCCTACCATCGGATCAGTCGACTGCACAAGCGCGACAAAACTACGGGAGTGCCACGCCACCGCGTGACACCAGCCCACCACGGGAGCATGCCGCCATTGACACCTGCTGACGCCCGCGCACCGACACAAAACGCTGCGCGCCCACTCACGTCTCTCAGACATCGGGCGCGCGTGACACCCGACACAGAGGAGCCCCAAGAGGTCAACGACGGAGCCTCAGCAGCACCCCGACAGGCCCCCCAGAGAGCAACGTCAACAGCAGAAGCACCACCAGCAGCGGCAGCACCACCACTGCGACCAGCACCAGCAGCAGCAGCAGCACCACCACCACCACTGACAACAGCAGCGGCACCACAAGCAGCAGCAGCAGCACTAACACCGGCACCATGAGCACCAGCGCCAGCAGCGCCAGCAGGAGCAGCAGCAGCAGAAGTAGGACCAACAGCAGCAGCGGCACCCGCACTGCACCGCACTACCAGCAGGAGCGACAACAGCAACACCAGCCGCAGCACCACCACCACTAACAGTAGCAAGTACGACAAACCTACTGTCGAACAGCCACGAGGCATGCCTGAGCATAGTAAGCGATAGTATAGGAAGAGAGAACACGGGACAAAAACAACCAAGCACACGACTTGTATGAATTCCTGCCTATGTTTATCCCGTCATGGAGCCGTCTTCGCCTCGTCCGGCGAGAACTGGAATGGGCGGGCGGTGAACGCGAAACGTCTTGAATAATAGAAAAACAGTCGAACCATCGACTCCTGACTATGCCCGACTTAACCTTAAGGAGGGGGACCTGCACAGGCGGGAAACATCGAGCTGGAATCGGCGAGGCATCGCCAGCAGGTCGGCGACAGGGCCCACTGGCGAAGCCGCACGCCGCACGGTCCTGCGCGGGGTGGGTTATCGGACCAATGTCGGCGATGAGTGGACGATCGGAGGGCGGATACGCCTCCCCATTGAGCCCTTGCCCCCCTGACGTTGCACCCGAGAGCAACGACGACGAGACCCTCCGCAAGACCGGCGAGCCGCAGACTGGCAGCGAGAGGTCCACGGGCCGCAGCCGCCGCCGCAGCTCGGAGGCGCTGCCGCACATCGCTGGGAGCTGCCTCGGCAAGCGGGCGGCGCGGCGCCGCCGCCACCGGCCGGCGGCGGGCGGCGGCTGCGGGCAGCTGGCAGCTGGCGGCTGGCGGGCGGCCATCGGCGGGCGGCGGGCGGCGGGCAGCGAGGCTGGCGGCGGCTGGCGGGCGGCGGCCAGCGGCTGGCGGCTGGACGGTGGTGCGAGCGGCTGGCGCCGAGGAGCGAGGCCGCCCTCGCGCCCTCGCGCGCTCGCCCCCTGTCGCCTCCGTCGAGCAGGGAGGGGAGTGGGCAGCTCCCCTTGGCCAGGGCCCTGGAGGCGCGGCTGATCATCGCGCTTTCCGCGGGGGGCCCAAGGCCCCGAAACAATTTCGCGCATAACGCCCCGCGATGCGCGATCATCTTTGGGCCCTCGCGCTTGTCGCCCCATGGAGGAGGGCAACCGGTTTGGCACAGGGCGCGATGTGCGAGGCGCTGTGATCGTCGCGCCCCCGCCCGCGGGTGACCCAGGAGACGGCTCGAGCAGCTGGGGGAGGATGTCTCGGCGGGCAGGGGAGTGGAGAGGGGGGCAGGACGGGATATGAGTGACCCGCGGGATGGACGAGGAGGCGGAGGGGGAATGAAGAAGACAGGGGGAGGGGGTGGAAAACAGGCGCAGGGGAGGGATGACGGGAGCGGGGGAAGGATGAAACAGACGACTGGTCTTGGGGGGCGCCCTTCTGCTCCGAAGATGCGCGCCGCAGGCTCGTCAAGCTGCAGGGCACCCCAGGGTTCTGAACCAATATTGCAGCAGAAGCAAGCAAGGTGAAGAGGTTCTCGCACACGTGATGACTAAGGATTTCAGTGCCGATTCGCGCAACTGGATAAATATGCGGTAGCACACCTGATGGCATAGCGCTCAAGCAACAGCGATCCGTTTCCAACAGATAGGATCGCTGCACGAGTGTGCTGCATTGTAGCTGATCCAAAACTCCTGAACCCACCTTCTTGATGACGCGCTGTCGCTGAGGACGTCATCCGTATCCCTGGGCGTGTCTGTCGATCTAGATATGACTGTGTAGATATACACATATATAATATGTGTGTTTGTACATATAGTTGTATATATATATATACATATCAGAGTGAGGGGCCGAAAGGTCATTCACTGCCCCTGGGTGCGTGGCTGAATTTGGCTTCCGCAGTGCGAATTGGTGTTGCTGCTGCTGTTGCTGTTGCTGCTGTTGTTGGTGATGATGATGTTGTTGCCCATGTTGCTGTTGATGATGTTGTTGATGTTGGCGTTGCTGTTACTTTTGGCGTTGCTGTTTTTGTTGTTGGTGTTGTTGGTGGTGCTGGTGTTGTGATGTTAAATTCCCTGTTCGCTTCGTCCCCCCCCCCGCTCGCTCCCCCCCCCTCCCATGGCGGCGGCGCCCGGCACAGCGCGGCTTCGGCCCGGTGCCGGGCACTGCACCTTGCCGCTTCGGCGGCCCCGCTTGCCTTGGGCAGCGCGGCTCAGGCCCGGCCCTTGGCCATGCGGTCATCAGCGCATCGCGTGTGGCACCCGCCCGTCTTCACGCGCTGACTGTGCAGGTCAGGCTTCCTCCCTGCACACCACCGACATCCAGTCGGACACGGACGGCCCTGTTTCTGGCCGCGCCTCTCGCTGGCTACTCCCTGGACGTGGATTGGACTACCACCCCAGGCCGCTTCCGACCACCCGGTGGCACAACGCTGCACATCGCCTTCGTGGTCCTCCTCATCTCCTGGGCCCCCCCCTCACCATCTGGTGGCACAACGTTGCTCATCGCCTTCATGGTGGACTTCTTCCCCCTGGAGCGGTGGCCCCACCCTTTTCCGCATCGAACTGAGGGACCTTGTCAGCCATGTCCGAAATGCTGGCCACGTGCTTGTCGATCTGCGCCGCCTGCTTGTTGACGCGTTTCTGGACTTTGGCGACTTGGTCGCGGAGGCACTGCGACTGCTGGTCCAGGGGGTTCTCCTGGAGTGCCTTGGCCTTTGCCTACTGTAAATTGATAGCGGCTTTGGCATAATTCTCGCCGCACACTCCTTCCCTCTGCTGAGAAGACTGGACATCCTGCAAAGCGGCGACTGGATCATCCTGGAGGGGCGGTGGTTGGGACTTGTCAGCGGACTCTGGGTACTGTACCCAAGGCTCCTTCTTGAATCTGGTCCACGGGCTCCTCTGGGTGCCGTGAGCTCCAGCCTTCGACTTGTCCTGGGAATAGGACCCTCCTGCGGGCTTCCGAAGGGTGGTGTCGCACTCGTAGCAGTACAGAGGGGGACCAGCCTGAACACCCGCGTATTGACGTCCTGTGCCTGCCGCCATGAAGCACCGCCCCAGTAACACACGACACACGGAGGAAGGATGAGCGAACGCGGGCGCCCGAGCCCGTGCAGTGGAAGATGAGAGAAGGATGCCGTACGACCAAGCTGCCCTGACTCCCGCTGACTATCCGTATCCACTTGGCTCACCTGAGACCCTTGCACACTGAGCCAAGATAGACACGGGGAGGAGGAGGAAGAGGAGGAGGAGAAGGGGGAGGAGGAGGTGGAGGAGGAGGGGGAGGAGGAGGAGACGGAGGAGACGAGGAGGGGGGAGGAGAAGGACGGAAACCACGAGGAGAATCGAGAAGATGCAGGGAGGAGGAGGAGGAGGAGGAGGAGGAGGAAAAGGAGGAGGAGGAGGACCAGTATAAACCCACGAGTCATCAACGATATTGGAATAAACCTTCCCTCCAACGGTTCATTTCCACTGAGGGAACTGCCCCGTTGGAAGACAACCGTTTAACGAACAGGACACATGCCAAAGCATTGTTCTCGGAATTCCAACGCCACGAATCAACCTGACTGTTGCGCTTGGCGATCCTGAATCGTGCCAGAAAGCTACTCCTGGGACTTCAACACCACGAATCAACGTAACTGCTGTGCCCTCATAATCCGGAATCCTTCCAAAACGCAATTAATGGTACGCTGATCATGGGAACCCGCGAAACTCTTGTACTCTTGTACTTTTTGAAACGAATGCGCGCGGCGCTAAGGCAAGAACCACATTGTGAAAAGGAGCCGCCTGTATCCGTGAAGCTCTTGCAACTTTTTAAAATGAATGTGCGCGGCGCAAAAGCGAGAGCCACATTTTGGAGAGGAACCCGCTCTCAATCCGCGAAATTCTTGCACATTCTTGAAACGAAGGTGCGCGGCGCTGAGGCGATAACCACATTGTGAAAACCACCAGCCCTCAATCCGTGAAGTACTTGCAATTTGTTCAAACGAATGTGCGCGGCGCTATGGCGAGAACCACATTTTCAAACCACCCGCCCTCAATCCGTGAAACTCTTTCCACATTTTGAAACGAATGTGCGCGGCGGTAAGGCGAGAGCCACATTTTGAAAACCACCCGCCCTCCGTCTGTGAAACTGTTGTCAATGTTTAAGCTTCGGTCGTATATGGCGAGAAGGTCTCAGGCGAAACGCCGGGCCCGCCCTAAAAAATTGCCTCGGGGTGCGAAAGGAGAAAGCATTCCCAAATCAGAGCTAGGGGTCCTAGCGGATTCATATGGTTAGATGAGGTGTGCCGCCGATTTCGGCGGCGGGCCCGGGTGCCCGGGTGCCCGGGTGCCCCGAGGTGCCCGGGTGCCCGGGTGCCCGGGGGTGCCTGGAGGTGCCAGGAGGTGCCCAGGGGTGCCCGGAGGTGCCCGGGAGTGCCCGGGTGCCCGGGTGCTCTATCGCCCTATAGCCCTAACAGCCCTGTAGTAGCCCTACAGCCCTATAGCCCTGTAGCCCTATAGCCCTGTAGCCCTATAGCCCAATAGTCCAATAGCCTTATCCTATAGCCCCATAGCCCTACAGCCCAATCGCCCTATAGCCCTATAGCCCCATGGCCCAAGAGCCCTATAGCCCTACAGCTTTATAGCCCTACAGCCCTATAGCCCTATATAGCCCTATAGCACTATATCCCTATAGCCCTAGAGCCCTATAGCCCTATAACCCTATAGACCTGTAGCCCTATAACTCTATAGCCCTATAGACCTATAGCCCTATAACCCTATAGCCCTATAGCCCTGTAGCCCTATAACCCTATAGCCCTATAGCCCTATAACCCTATAGACCTATAGCCATATGGTCCCATAGCCCTATAGTCCCATAGCCCTAGAGCCCTAAAAAGATTATGATTTGTTTCTCCGGTATCGTTTACAAGGAAACATAATGGAGGTGCCCAGGGGTGCCAGGAGGTGCCCGGGAGTGCCCTGGGTGCCCAGGTGCTCTATAGCCCAATAGCCCTATGGCCCAATAGCACAGTAGTCCTATAGCCTTATAGCCCTATAGCCCTATAGCCCTATAGCCCAATCGCCCTATAGCCCTATAGCCCCATGGCCCAATAGCCCTATAGCCATACAGCTGTATAGCCTATAGGCCTACAGCTTTATAGCCTTATAGCCCTATAGCGCTATAGCCCTATAGCCCTATAGCCCTATTGCCCTACAGCCCTATAGCCCTATAGCCCTATAGCCCTATAACTCTATAGCCCTATAGCCCTGTAGCCCTGTAGCCCTATAGCCCTATAGCCCTATAGCCCTATAGCCCTATAGCCCTATAGCCCTATAGCCCTATGGTCCTATCGCCCTATAGCACCATAGCCCTATAGCCCGAAAAGGATTATGATTGGGTTTTTGTCCTCCGGTACTGTTGACAAGGAAACATAATGGAGGAGGACGGAGGAGGGAGGAGGGAGGAGGGAGAGGAGGAGGAAGAGGAGGGAGAGGAGGGAGGGAGGGAGGGAGCGGCGGCAAATGGATGAGGAGCCCTCAGCCCCTCCCGCGCCCGGCCGCCTGCCGCCCGCGCGGCTCCCGTCCGCAGTCGGCTGCGGTCAAAGGGCGGCGCGGCGGCGGCTCGAAAAACGGCTCGACGCGGCCGCCGTCGGTCGTCGTCCCTGCAGGGGGGCGAAGCGACGCGAGGCGAGGCGCCGGTCGATTGTCCTGGAGGACGGCCCCACAAGAGCCAGGCGGGGGGCGCTGGAGCGCCGAGAGTTCAGTAGATGATGAGCTCGTGATGATGGTTCGCAAAGGGGGGTGGGGGGGACCCAGACCTCCAACAGGCGGCGGCATCCGAGCCCGAACCCAGAAGCAGCTGCGGATCGACGGGCCAGTGGCTTGGGTCTGGTATTGCTGGCCCTGGCTCTGCCAACACGATGGGGGCCTCCCCAAGAGGGCCACGAGTGCCAGAGTAGATCGCGCTGCATCGGCGATGCATCGCTGCTGGAATGAATGGGTGGCGACATCCGAACCCTACCCCATCAATCACCGATTCTCCTGAATCGATGGGAGGATGGGGTAGGGTTCTGACTTCGCCATGCGCTCGTCGAATCCCACCACCCCTCTGGGCATAGTTAGGTGGTCTAGGGAGTTTTCTCTTCCAACCCCCTTCTTCTCCTTCGGGGAGGGGCTTACCCCTCCCCCCGAACCCCTCCCCTGTACCTGGACAGGGCGCCCTGCGAAGTGGCAGAGGGCCAAGATGGCTCCAGGAGGGCCTCAGAGAGCCCAAGATGACCTCCAAGATGGCTCAAGATAGCCCAAGATGCCTCAAGTCGGCTCCTAAAATGCTCCGGGTGGTCCCAAGAACGCTCCAAGACGGCTCCAAGAGGCCTCCGAGACCTCCAATGAGGCCTCCAAGAAGCCCAAATCCTTCCAAAACCTTAGAACAACTGCTTTGTTTTCTCGCCTTGTCGCTTCCTATGGCCATCCGAGGCCTCAAAATGGCTCCAAGATGGCACCACCCCAGGAGAGACACAAGAGAGCCCCAAGACGGTCCCAAGAGCGCCCAAGAGCGCTCCAAGAGCGCCCCAGGAGCGCCCAAAGAAGCGACTTTGGAGGCATCAGAGGGGGGAGGCTGATTGGAACTCCCCTCTTTTTTATCCATATCCTGCAATATGGCCCCACGAGAGCCCCTAAAGCTCCCAATAGCACCCAAAGATGGCCCCAAGAGTTGCCCAGACGGCCTCAAGAGGCACCCAAAATGCTTCCAAAAGGCACCCAGAAGGCCCCCAAGATGCTTCAAGAGGATCCCTTCGGATCCTTCCTCCTCTTCGCCCTCCTCCTCCTCCTCCTGCTTGTCCACCTCCGCCTCCTCCACCATCCTCCCCCTCTCGGGGTATCGGACGGCTTCCCCCGCCTTTTATTCTTCTGCATGCTCTCCAATTTCCCTGATCACCTCAGCTCCCCTGGGCGTCGTTTCTGGATGGGTTGGTGGATATACTTTTTGATCTGCGGCCCGAAGGACGGCTCCAGAGGGCGGGTCAATCTCGACAGGGGCGCACATCGAGACGATTGGCAACGAAGGCACATAGGCCAACGCCGCAATGCACGTGCGAGGGACAGAACGAACCTCATTAGAGCCGACCCGGGAACGGAAGACGGCAGCAGACTGGAAAAGCCGGCGGAGGGTCGCACTGTGGCGCCAGCCCCCGCAGACCAAGCCTGCGAGAAGGCGGGAACACTGCGCGGGCAGCACAGAGCCCAAGGACAGGCACCGCCAAACGCGGCGAGGAGGAGCAAAAGGGGGGACAGGCGCAGGAACAGGCGCAGGAGGCGACGAGGGGAGGGGGAAGGATGGAAGCCTCACTCACAGAGCATCTAAAGTGCTCGAGGACAGGGGCGTCGAACCTTGACAGGCGTCGGCAGCCTAGTCGTGAGAGCCCCAGCCTGCAACTTCCTTGCCACTGTGGATGGGGGGAAACGCTGCGTGGTACCACGGCTGCACCACCCAGCGGGAGGCCTGCGGACCTGCCCGTGGGAGAACCGCTGGGCTGTCGTGGGCCTCGTGCGCCGTGCACCGTGGAAACGGTCATTGGCGTCGCTGGCGCACGCGAACAACAAGTCCGTCCAGAGGAAGGGGGCGATGTCACAAGCGACGCCGGGGGCCGGCGGGACGGGCCTGCCATGCGAAGGTTCAGACCTGTCAAAGGATGGGCCACTTGTACAAGAATCCTGCCTCTTAGGCCCACCCGCCGGAGCCAGCGGGCGATCGCACCCCGCCGCTGGGATAGGTGTGACCACCTCGGAGCATGCACGTGAACGTTGCCACGATGGGGGGAAGCCGAGCGGCGTGGCACACCACATCAGCGTGCGTGGAGGAGGGGGGGGGGCGCAGCCGATAGCCGCAAGTCAGGGAAATAAAGGAGGAGGGGAGAGGGGCAAAGCCAATGGGCCTGGCGGCGGCGGTGACCGCAGAGAACCCAACAGTGTGCGTTGCAAGAGTTGTGAACTTGAAGGGGGAAAGGTGCCCGTCAGGTGGGGGGGGCGACGCACCTGGCCGGGGCCACCGTAAGTAGGAAGTATGGACAGAGTGTGTGACCACGTGCGTGGTCTGTGGCCTCTGAGATCCATCCACCGTGCGCTGCGGAGGGTCCTCTGCGACCGCGGGGGGAACAGACCGCGGACCACTGCGGGGGAATGCGCTGTCACTTGGGGCCACCTCTGTGACCCCTCCACCGCTCCCTGCGGAGGGTCTTCAGCGACCGCGACCCCGTCGGCCGCCGGCCCCGTCGCCCCCGTCGTCGGCGCCGTCGCCGTCGCAGTCGAGGCCGGGCCAGGCGACGCAGTCGGCCCCGACGTCGGCCCTGGGGACGCAGTCGGAGTCGGAGGAGGCGTCGCTCAGTCGCAGAACCACACCTGCCACGCTGCCCGTGTGTGCTGGTGGGGATTGCAACCGCTCCTGGGGGGGCCTGTCGTTGTCACCCACACAGCGCGTTCCCTCCTACGTACTCGGGATGCGCGGGCCTACCGCGCCGGAGGGCCTGTCACCCGTTTGGCCACGCAGTGTGTTCCGCCGAAGGAGAAGCACGGCACGTCCGACAACAGCCCGTCAGAACCAAGAGGGAGGATATATGAGACGCCCAATCGCGCTGAGGAGTACGGTGTACAACTCGTAGTCAACAGAGGTGGGTCCCAGAGTAGACAACCAAGCGGCGCCCGCGGTCCCTCCACCGTTCCTTGTGGAAGGACCTCCACAAAGAAGCCCCGCATCCTTTTGCTTGCCTTTGGCGACCGCACCTGGGGGGACCAGACAATGCGACGCCCACGCAGCGTGTTTCCTCCGACGTGGTGTTGACCACAGCCCCCGCCGTCCCGCCGAGACTTCCCACGCCGAACTTCAGTCCAGCTGGTCCAAAGGGCACCTGTCGGACGGCACGGCCAGAGGGGGGAACTCCGCGGCTTCCACGGCCTCCGCCGACGCCGCCGAGGGCCGAGACTTCCGCTTGAGTGCTCCGGCGGAGTCACAATGGGGGGAATCCGCGTGGCACAGCGCGGCGCATCAGCAGGAGACGAGGAGGAGGAGGAGGAGGAGGAGGGGAGGAGGAGGAGGACGACAGGCGACGCCAGCGGAGAACCTGTGGGTACAGTGACCTCTGCGCCCCCTCCACCGTGCGCTGCGGGGGATCCACGGCGACAGCGGGGGGAACAGAGCGCCATGCCCGCGCGGGGGGGAAGCTGATGGTCCGTCACCGGGCAGTGTGCCCAGGCGGAGCACACAGAGCGTGAAGAAGCCCAGTATTCACAGCACGCCTATGCGACCGCTCCTGGGGGGGCCAGCCAATCCGTCACCCACGCAGCGCGTTTCCTCCGACGCAATGCTGACCACAGAGGGGGGTAGCAAAGCTACGGTGGGGAGACGGCAAACCACTGTTTCTTGCGTTTCTTGGGGGCCTGGTTGCTCGGGTGCCCCTTTGCCGCGTGGCGATCACTGCTTCCACCTCCGCTACGGCCCGGGCGCAGCTGCCGCGGCCGAGTCCAGTCGACGTCGAGGCCCAGCGCGTCGCTGAGGACCCGTACGTCGCACTTGTGGCTGCGGAAGGATTCCAGGAAGAGGTGGCAGGTTTGCGGGCCGCGCCGAAGCGGGTCGAGCGCTCCCTTGCTGCCGGGCGCAGACTGCCTCTTAGCGAAAGCGTGCCAGGTGCCAATGAACATCGGTCCTAGTGTGACTTGGAGTCGTCGCATCGCTTCGCCGGGCGTCTCCCCGGGAAGGTCCCAGTGGATGTTGTTGATTCCTGTTTTGTACAGCTGTTGCCCCGTGTCGGGGTCTTTGGGCTCTGGCCATTGACGCGGGTCGGGCCTCTGGTGCGGCCGTGTGTCCTGGCCGCAAGTCTCCACCGTAAGGGCCTGGCTGCCCTGGCTGGGGGGCTCGCGATCTGCTCGCGACAGCTCCAGCTGCGCGCCTGGCAGGGCTTGGCGGGGAAATGCAAGCCGCATGGTTGGCCGCCAGGCTGGGGTCGGATCGTGTCGGGCGGCCTGGGCAGACGCAGCCTTGTGGCCCGATGCACCTATGACCGGAAAGGGGGCGCGTTCGTGGGCAGTTGGCAGAGCACCCTGCGTGGTGTGAGGGGGGGGAGGAGGAGGGGAGGCGCAGCCGATAGCCGCAAAATCGGGCGAATAGAAGGATTGGGGAGAGGAGTCGGGCCTGTGCGTCCGCGAATAGTGGCCCGAGTCGTCAGCCTCAGCCTCTGCCTGGGGATGCTCCTCTGGCACGGCGCGGGGGGAACTGCTCACTATTGGGAGGCCTGTGCCAGGATGGGGGTTGTGCCCATGTCCTGCAGTGAGCGTGCCCTGCGCAGTGAGGAGGAGGAGAGGAGGAGGCGCAGCCGATAGCCGCAAGATCAAATAAATTGAAGGAGGGGAAGGAGGGGTCGGCGATGTGCGCTCGCACGGGGCAGGTCGAGTCCTCTGTGGTTGCTCCTTCCGCATGGGCCTGTGGAGGGTATTTTGTCACCACAGGCGGGGGGATTGTGTTGCCTCCTTCTCTGGATACAGCTCGATCTTCGTTTGGTAATCCTGCCGCAACCGCCCCGCGGGCACGTCCCACGGCCTCATTTCCAACCGCAGGGGACGGTGCGAGAGTGCCCTGCGCAGTAGGAGGAGGAGGAGGAGAGGAGGAGGCGCAGCCGATAGCCGCCATATCAGGTAAATTGAAGGAGGGGAGGGAGGGGTCGGCGATGTGTGCTCGCACGGGGCAGGTCGAGCCATCTGGGATTGTTTTTTCCGCGTGGGCCTGTGGAGGGCCTTCTGTCACCACTGGCGGGGGGAATGTGTTGCCTCCCTCTCTGGATACAGCTCGATCTTCATACGTGGGGAGGGGCCCCTTTCGCTGACGTTCGCCCTCGGGCCTGTGCCCGCCGTCGCTCCCAGGTGCGTCCCCTTTGGTCAGCGCAAGACTCCCCCCGGCCTCTAGGGCGCCGCTGGTTGTGCCGGGCGCGTGCACGCTCGGCGGCACAGCTTCTATAGCTGGGGCGCACGCCGCTTTGCCAGTGGTGTCCTGGGCGCCTGACGAAGGCGTCTGGGGTTCGCCGTCCATAAGCTCACTGACACGGGACGGGGGGCAAATAGGCGCGAAGAGGTTTCTCTCGACGAGCCAGCGTATGGCTTCGTTGTCCTGCGTCTGGGTGGCTGCTCCGTGGTCTCCCTGCTGTGTGCGTGGCTCTCCCGGAGGATTGCTGACGGACTGAATGTCATGAGGGGGATGTTCCGCGGCTTCCGCAGCCTCCGCCGCCTCCGCCGTGACTTCCCACTCCTTTCTTCTGGCCTGTTGGCCCTGCTGGAGGGGGGGGTCGTTGGTGTGAGCTATGCACTGGTCACTGCAGGCTCCCTCCTCTCGATTCCCCAGTGGGACATCGTCGTCTGTCCACGATGCGGGGGGTGGTATTGTGTCCGCAGCCTCAACCGCCTCTCGATTCCCCTCTGGGACGTTTTCGTCTGTCGGCGAAACGGGGAATGGCACGCTGCCGCTGCTGCTGCCGCTATGCTCCGATGTGTCGTTGTGCGTGGCAGGATCCCCGGGGTGGTCGTCAGTCGTTTGGTGGTCGCCGTCGTGGTCGAAGTCGTGGTCGTGGTCGTGGTCGTGGTCGTCGTCGTCGACGCCGCGGTCGTGGTCGCGGTCGTCTTCGTAGCAGTCGTGGTCGTGGTCGTCGACATGGTCGTGGTCGCAGTAGTGATCGGCCCTGTGCGTTCGAGCTGGGCTGTCCTCGTCGTCTCTGGTTGATCTTTCCGCCGCCCCCTGCGGGGGATCTTCTGTCACCGCTGGGGGGGGAAAGTTGGCCAGCCCATCAGGAGGAGGAGGAAAAGGGGGGGAGTCGCAGCCGGTAGCCGCGCAATCAGGTGAATTGGAGGAGGAGAAGGAGGGGTCGGCACTGTGTGTCCGAACTGGGCGGCCCGTGCCATGTCTGGTTGATCTCTCCGTCGTCCTCTGCGGAAGATCTTCTGTCACCGCTGGGGGGAACTGTTTGCCTGTCCATTTGGTGGGGGGACTGTGCTGCTTCCTTTTACGGATTCAGCTGTGCTTTCGTCTGGCAGTCCTTCCCCAATTGTCCTGTGGGTCCGTGCCAGGACCTCGCCCCCAGCCGAGGGGGAATGGGCAGAGCTCGGTGTTCGGGACCCACGAGCCCCAGCGGCGGCAGTGGCGTCCGCCGCGACAGCGGCCGCCACGCCGGTCGCGGCGCCGCCGGCCGCCGCCGCCACCGGAGGGGATCCGGCGGCGGCGGCAGCAGCGGTGGCGACGGCAGCGGCGGCAGCAGCAGCGGCGGCCGCGCCGCCGGCGGCTCCAGGGGCGGCCGCGGCGGCGCCGGCCACAGCGCCCTCCGCCGCCGCCGCCGCCGGCGGGGAGCCAGCAGCGGCAACGGCAGCGGCGGCGGCGGCGGCGGCGGAAACCACCGCCAGCCAGCCGACCGCCTCCGACGGCGGCGGCGGCAGCGGCGGCGGCGGCGGCGGCAGAGGGCCGGAGAGTCCAGGTGCGGCGTCCCGCCGTGCCGCCGCCAGCCGCTGGCGGCGTCGCAGCGCGGCCCCCGAGAGGGCGGACATGGCCCGGGCCCGAGTGCGCACCTGAGAGACCCACGGCCGCACGAGGGCTCACCGTGGGGATCGCGCGAGAAGAAGGAAAGCCTGCTGCAGGCGCGCACGCCTCGTGCCAGCCCCTCGGCTGCAGACAAGCACGAAGCCGCAGGGCAACGGTTTCGTACTTGAGCCAGGCTACGGACCTGGTGGATATACGCGAAGCGTCAACAATTCCGAACCCTACGCCCGCCGCCCATCCAGTTGCCTGAGTCGTTGATCGGCAAGGGTAGGGTTCGGATTTCGCCGCCGACCCAACGATTTGAAACATTTCGAAGCATAAATTTCTCGCCGGTTTTGGCCTCTGAGGGCCCTCGCAGGGCCCCGGGACTATCGAGAAACGACTCTGGGCGTCGGTGGTTTAGGGCGTTTCCTCTTCCACCCCTCCCTCTTCCCCTTCGGGGAGGGGTTTACCCCTCCCCCTCCCCCCTCCCCGTGGACCTGGACAGGGGGGGCCGCGGGTAGTTAGAGCGTCCAAAACGGCCTCGGCGAGGAAGCCAGAATCATTGATTTTACTAGGGTTTGGGCCCCATTTTGGCCTCCTGGGGGGGGGGGGGGGGTAATTAAGGAACCCCCCTTCGTTGACCGATCTCCTCCAAGATGGCCCCAAGAAGCGCCCAGGAGGCCCCAAGAGGTCCCAAGATGGCCCCAAGATGGCCCCAAGAGGCCCCCAGGAGGCCCCCAGGAGGCCCCCAAAAAGACCCTAAGCGGCCCCAAGAGCCCCCCCCCGAGGCACCCAAGACCCCGAAGAGCCCCCCAGGATCGCCAAGAGACCCCCAAGACGTCCAAAGGAGCCAACAATAATCGCCCAAGAGATACCCCAAGAGGCTCCGAGAGGCATCCAAGAGACCTCTGGCCCTTGTGCTTGCCCTCCTCCTCCTGGTCCTCCTTCCTGCTCCTACTCCTTCTCTTCCTCCTCCTCCTCCTCCGCCTCCTCCTCATCCTGTTCATCCTCCTTCTTCCCACTCCCTCATCCATCCATCCATCCATCCACCTCCTCCTTCCATTCCTTTGCACGGTTCGGCCGTCCTCCTCTTTGCTGCCGCACTTCCCTGATCACCTCAACTCGCCTGGGCATCGTTTCTGAATGGGCTGGTGGGGATACTTTTTTTTGTCGCGGCCGCAAGCGAAAGCGCAGGAGGCATCCGAAAGGTCGGGCGGGCTACGCGCGAGCCAAATTATACAGCGACCGAGTGCGGAGTCAGAACCTACCGCCGGCTGGTGGGGATACGCGAAACGTCTAGAATTTCGAAGCATAAGTTTCTCGCCGGTTTTGGCCTCTGAGGGCCCTCGCTGGGCCCTGGGACTGTCGAGAAACGACTCACGATGGAAAGCTGGGCCCGGGGAGCGGGTCGAGACCTCTTGGGGTCGGCGTTGAAGAACATTTCCTGACGTGGGGGGTCTGGGGAGGGGGAAAAAGAGTGATGCACCCTTTTTCCATCACCGCTACCGTATGTAGGGGAGGAGGAGGAGGAGGAGAAGAGGAGGAAAAGGAGCAGGAGGAGGAGGAGGAGGAGGAAGAAGAAGAAGACGAAGAGGAGGAGGAGGAGGAGGAGGAGGAAGAAGACGAAGAGGAGGAGGAGGAGGAGGAGGAGGACGAGGAGGGGCAGGAGGAGGACCTCATCCCCCCCTCTCCCCCGGCCTGCATCTGGTAGTGGTGGTGGAAAACCTGCCCTCCTCGGTCCCGTCCTCGTCCTCGTCCTCGTCCTCGTCCTCGTCCTCGTGCTCGTGGTGGTGGAAAACCTGCCCGTCAAAGAGTACTCGAGTTTCGAGGTTCGGCGTTCGAGGTCTGCGGGCCTCTTCGGCGGTTCTTCCGCCTCGGTGCGCCCTGTCCAGCGGCCGCGCCTCGCACCTGGATCGCCCCGAACGGCCGCCAGAGAACCAGGGCATGACCTCAAAACCAGGCAACTTCGACACCTCACCCTCCTCGTCCTCGTCCTCGTCGTCGTCGTCGTCGTCCTCCTCCTCCTCCTCCTCGTCCTCGTCCTCCTCCTCCTCCTCCTCCTCCTCCTCCTCCTCCTCCCCGTCCTCGTCGTCGTCGTCGTCGCCGTCATCCGCCTCCTCCCGTCGCCATTCTGGCTCAAGCCAGTCGACATGAGCAGTGCGTGGGCGGGGCTTCGGCGAAAACTCTGGGCGGGCCTCCCGGGCTTCGGCGGGTTGGGGCCCTCCGGCCTCGAGGCTCGCAAAGTCAAAGCCATTTTGCCCGAATCCGACGTTGATCGCGGGCTCATTTCTCGCTGCGAATGCCACTGATCGTTTCTGGTGTGCTCTGGGTTAGGGGACTGGAAGAAGGGGAGTAAGCAACCCGAGCAGGACATGGGTGCAGCGGGCGTCGGGCAGAGAGCAGAGCTGGACTGAAGGGAAGAGGGAAGGCATACGTATCACTGTGCAAACACAGCGACCGAAAACCTCTATTCCTTTCAGCGTCCACATGACACTGTTCGGCTAGCGCTGTGGCCATTGCCCAGTAGTGCTTCTCCATCGGTGTCGTACTGTCCTCATCGGCGAAGCTAGACGAGCCCATACGGAACGCTTCCACCATGAGGTCCAGCTTCGCCTTCCTCATGGTCATTCCGTCGACGAGCATGGCTGGGTGATCCATCCACCCGACGGATCTCGCAGCCCAACGCTTTCATGGCTTATCGGATGATATGGATCTGAGTAGCGCACTTCCTGCCATGGCCATCTGCAGTCTCTCGCTGGAGGTGATCGCACAGAAACTTGGCATCCACCACGCATAGGCCCTTCTGCAGGAAGTAGGCGTTCTCATCCGCCTCGTTGCGTCCGGCACGGACAGTAGCCGTCTCTGCTCACACCAGCGCCCCCACTCGTCTAGGCGAAACCCTGCGGCGACGCCGGTGTTCAGGGACAGCGTGACAGTCTAGACCAACTCGCGGCGCAGCGTGACAGTCCAGCCCAACTCGGCGACGCCGGTGCTCAGGGACAGCGTCTCCGCATGTAGAGTAGGATCCACGACTCGGTTCATCCTCGAGCTCCTCCAAGCCAACAGACTTGCCGGCTGCCTCTCGCGTTTGCTGATCGCCGAAGTCGCATCCAAGATCGCGCGCGCCCTCTGAGATCCGCCTTCGCTGCTGTCGTGAAGGCTTGCGTCCGAGATAGACACCCACATCAGCTCTTCGAGTGGTATAGACCACACTGTGATGCCCAAATCTGCAGCGTCCGTCATGTGCTTCAACAGCTGGTTGATCTCCTTCACGTCCTCGTAGGTTCAGTGGCGCAGCGCCTGCTGTAGTAGACTGCATCTGCGACTTCCACCTGCTCGCGACTCCCGCGTCGGCCAATTCAGACCCTAGCGCAGATCAGGCCCGACTGCGCGCGCTCGCCAGGCGAACATGCACCCTGAGGCCCGTGGCCCTTGCCGACGGGGATGGGCGACAGTCTCTCCTGTGTGAGCTCGCGCATGGTCACATGAAATTATACTCGCGGTCGTGGGCGTCGCGCCTCCCTCTGAACATGGCCCCCTCCTTCTCGTCCACCAGAGACTTCGCCTCGCCGAACTTGCGCTGCTCACGCAGCATCCTCATCTGCTCCGGATGCCTCGGGCCACCATCGTCGAAGACGTCGTCGACCTCTGCAACCACAATACCTTGAACATCGGGATGAGCTTGGATAGCAGCGCCTCCAGCCGGCTCAGCTGTCTGGGCCCCATGTTGGGCAGCCCTGCCTTCGGCTGCTCGGCGTGGAGCCCCTGTTCCCCCTCGCTAATTTATCGGACTGCCTGAAGACCTTCCACAAGTCCCTACGTAATCGTAGCCATCCACTTGTCGGACGCGGCAATCTGGAGCACCATCATCAGAGAGCTCGCGGAAACAGAGGGGGCCGACCTCGCCAACAACAGGAAGTCAGTGTCTCGGTCCCCGCGAACGCACCATCTGCTCTTGTAGCTAGCGGGCTCCCCCCTGACCTCGTACGGTTTCTTCCTCCTCACCATGCGGGATGGCATGATGCGTTCCTCCTTCCCCTGGCGTTTCAGCGCAGCTCGAACCTTCTGAGTCTCCTCCACGACCAGTACCTTCACCCCACCGGTAGACAGCGCGCCCTCCCACTCGCTGCACGTCGGACTTGAACTCGCCCTTGGGAATGTGCCGCTCCTGCACCGCATCGCCTCCGCGCTTCTAGATGAAATGCACGTCCTCGTCGGCGCTCTTTGGTTGTCGCCCGGATGAAATAGATATCCTCCCCATGTACCCACTCGCCGCTCGCCAGATCCTCATCTGTCTCGCTAGGAATAACGGCGGGGCCTTCCAAATCCAACCTCTGGTTTTGCTTCGCCGCCCTCTGCGCCGCAGCCTCGATCCTCCTTCGCGCGGGTTCAGGTCCCCCTCGGGCTTCATCTTCCAGCCGATTAACCAGACCTCGTCCCTGGCCTTGGATGTCGACCTCCATCCCAGGTGTGTCTGGTACTGCCGCGATGCTCCTCGCTTCAGCTTCAGCAGCTCGTCGCGGGAGCTCCGCGCCCTCCTCGATGTCCTCGCCCACGCGCCGCACGTTGCGCTCAGACTCCGAAGGCTCGTGCAGAGCCTCCCGGAAAACCTCTTCCTCTTGCTCTGCCTTGTCGCTCTCCTCAGTCTCGCCCTGCTCCGGAGCGCGCGGCTCAGGCTCGTCGTGGCATTCCGCGGTTTGTGGGCTTCGGCTCAATTGGGGCCGCAGTCGCCTCTGGCTCTTGCACTGGGGGCGGCGGCTCTTCTCGCGGGCGTCGTCGCGACTCTTGGGCAGGCTCACCGGGCGCGCGACACTCGCGACCGCCATCCCAAGCCCGCTCTGGGGGGGCCCCTCCGCTGAGATGTTCTGGAAGCCGCGCCACTTGTTCCTCTTGCTCATTTGCTCCATTAGGTCGTCTTAGTGGGAGCTAAGGAGCTCGGCTCCTCGACGCTCATCACTGGTCGCCAGCTTGCCCTGCTCCAGCCCGCACTGCCACAGCTCGCCAATGTGGTTCGCCCTCGCAGATCCGCCCGTCACCACAAGTGCGACGCACGGGCCCACCCATCTCCTTCTTGTAATCTGGATACCACTTGTCACCAGCACCCTTCGCGAACTTCCTCCGCGCCCGCGCCCAATCGCCAGTTTGCACGTGCACTCGGGGGCGAGCCCCACTGGGCAGCGCGAGCTTGATGGAGCTGCCGAAGCCCGCGCGCACGCTGCACCTCGGCACCTGGATCTCGCGTGGGTAGTCGGGCGCCCACGTTGTCGTCGGACAGGAGACTGCCCGGCAACCGAGGAAGCTGCCCCAGCACTCGCTGCGCGGGCGCCACACCAGAGCGGTTCACTTATCAGTTCTTCGCCGCCTCGCACGCCAGGGCCAGAGCCTCGGCATCCTTCTCGCTCTCTGGGGGCTCGAGCTCGCACGCCTTCGCAGATATATATATATATATATATATATATATAGCCCTGAAGCGCCTCCTGGCTCGCTCGGTCTTCGCGTTCCCACGCGGGGCCCCGGCGTCGATGGTGGACGCGAGGCGCCCCTGCTCAGCAGCTCGATCAGCAGAGGCGCCCATGAATTCCTTGCCCGCGTCCACGACGAGAACCCCTGGCGGACCGAGCGCCCGCAGCCAGCACCTGCAGAAGGCAAGCCATACATTCCAAGGAATATTCTTCCCCGTCGGCACTCTCTAGGACATCGAGTTGTGCGCGCCCCGGTCTGTCACGTTCAGGCAGCGCGCGCCTTCGCGGTTCCTCAACCACCCTGAACTGGCCATTCGCGCTCTCCGCGTCGTCCGCGCACAGCCAGTGGACCTTCTGCCACTCAAGGTAATGCGCTGGCCTTTCCTGGCTCGGAGCTCTCGGCAGCTGATTGGCGCTGCCGCCCCCGTCAGCTGGCTCATGCGGCCCGGCGCCTCCTCTGCGCCCTCGCCGCCGCTCCACCCGCGGCGCATTCCCCTGCGCGCGCCGCAGAAGATGCCCATGAGCGGCCGCGCAGACGCCGGGAACACCAGGCTTGCAGCGGAACGGGCCCATCCCTTGCGCGCCGGGGTGCGAGCTCGATGGAGCGGTCTGCACCTCCGTCAGATATGGACTTGCAGAAAACAACGCTGGCCTCTGAGGCCAAATCCTTGCTACCTTGGCTCAAATGGCTAGCATAATGGAAGTCTTCATCGCGATGCTCGCGAGCCCCTGCTGGATCCTTCCATCCCTCGGCCCTGAACTCAACCGCCGAGACCGCCGCGCCCCCCGCGCCAACCTCTCTCATGGGGACCTCGGGGCCCGCTCGCTTCAGGATCACCCTCGTCGCATCGATGCTCACAAGGGCCTTGAACTTCAAGGGCCTCCAGTGGCAGCATCGGAACGCAACCCTCTACAATGGCGAGCTCCAGATGCCCGCGGGCACCTCCGACCTCTAACGGCACAACAACCAGTCCTACCGCGTGGGATTCACCCCCTACTCCCCGGGCTCGGGCTGGCTCTCTTACCCGCTTGATGTTAAGTCCCTGCCCACGCAGTGCACTGGCGAGTTGCCGAAGAGCCCCCGCCCCAATCAGGCCCGATTGGGCCGCGGCGTCTACCGGGGCCCTTCCACCCCCAAGAGGTAGCCCACGCCGCGGCTCGGATTCCCCCCCTTCAGCTTCGCGACTCTCCTCAGACTTGAGATGCCGCGGGGGACCTCGCCCCAGCTTCTCCTGAACCCTCGACGAGCACCCAAGATCAACATCTCCCCGATCTTCACCCCCAGGAGCTCCCGGCACGCAAACCAGCGCTGGCCGGTCTCCGAGACGTCCCAGATGATGGACCCGGTGAGGCTTCCTCGAGGCTTCAGGGTCTCGATGAGGATCGGCGCGATGCATCTACTTCGACTCGCACTCAAAGAACTCCCCCTCGCAGGCCAGGCTAATCTCCTCGCCGCGCGCCATCACACCCACGAAGAAGCCGGTCTCGTACTTTGCTGCTGCCGCGGCCCCGCGGGCGCCCTGCGAGTCGCTGCGCTCCCTCGCCCAGCAGACCACCTGTCCGCAGCGCGCGCGTGGCGCGCAGTTTGCTCGCATCGATGTGCACCCTGACTTACCTGCCCTGCCCGTCCTTGCACTTCGAGCCGGTGCCGAACCTGGCCGCTGGCGCAAGTGGAGATGGGTGGCGGCCGCCGAGATGTGTTCCTCGTCGCCCTGACCGCCGCTGTCCTCCACTGTCGGGAGGTTCTCGGCCTCGCTCTGCTCGGGGTTGCCGTCGTCGCCGAAGCACCGACGGCCCCCCTTGTCGGTCGTCGCTTTGTCCAGGCGGCGAAATGTTTTGATCGCCTCGTCTTCCCTGGAGCTGCTGGCGGTCCAGGTCTTGATAAGACCCTCGCCCTTGTCCCCGAGCTTCGCGCAACGCAGCATGATGCAACCGCGCGCCTCTGCCAGTAACTGCGCACTTTCTCGCTTCAACTCATTGAATCTGCCGACCACCGGCAACGCGCACTCGAGCATCGACTGGCCCTTTTAACGGCAGGACGCGCAGACCGCCTCCTCGAACGCCCGAGGCATGCATGCTCGAGGTGCGGCGCGGAAGCCGCGTGCAGGATCTGAGCGATGTTGTCCAAGCCGCTCTCGGACGTGATCTCCCCGACCTCCATGTCCGCGATGGCCTCTTTCGCGCTGCTGGTCGGCCTCCGCGTCAGCTTCGCACCCCCCTTCGCCTTGGGAGCGTCCGTAGTCGTAACCCACAGCCTGAGCTCCTTCCAGAACTTATACGTACTCTCTGGTTTGACGCCATCGTATGCAGGCGGTGGGTCCTTGTCCTTGCCGAATGTCTGCGCGCTCTCCTCGCCGTCAGCGCCGTCCTCGGCCGGCATGACGCTCCTGGGAGCCAGTAGATCTCACCGGCTCCGCTACCACTGTGAATGCCATTGGTCGTAATGGTGTAATATCACGTGCTCCTCGCAGTAGGCTCGATTCCCACTTGTACAGCACGCAACGGAAAGAGGCGCTCCCAATGAACGTGTGGGAAAGTGGAGAGTAGAGGACGTTACTGGTGTGCTCTGGGTTAAGAAACTGAAAGAACGGGGGCAAGCCAACCCGAGCAGGATATGGCTGCAGCGGGCGTCGGGCAGAAAGCAGAACTGGGCCGAAGGGAAGAGCGGAAGCATACGTAGCACTATGCAGACACACCTGCCGAGGTTGTTTCGGCAAATTCAGTGCTGGCATATGAACCAAACACAAGGTTCGGCTGTCTCCCAAAGCCCGTGACAAGCGCCTGGCGCAAATGTTGGTCGAGGAGTGTGGCCACTGGATTGTGCTAGTTAGCTCTCTTGTGACTTCGCTTGACACCGTCACGATGAGACCTGGGGCCACAGCTCGTCAGGCCCCCGGGAGCCTGGTGCAAGTCTACTCTGAGCTCGGCCACGAGCTCGTGTGGGCCCCAGGGGGCCGTCTGATGCGTGCGGTGCCGAGTGCCGTCCAACTCGTCCTCGGGGTGCCCTGGCTCGGCCATTTCTCAGGCGATCGAGGCCAATCGTCAAGCGGGCGCGATCGGGGCGGCGGGCCATAAGGTGGTCCACTGCCAGGCCTCCGCGGAAAGCGATCTCGCCCCCACTTTGCGCAGCCGCCGCCCTTCCCGAGGAGAGCGGTCGCCCCCACTCTGCGGCGGTCGCACGCGTGTCGTGCGGAGCTGCAAGCTCCCGCCAACTCAGGGGCCTCTCTTTCGGCCATGCAGAAATCCTGGGGCCCACGGCCAGCGAACCAGCAGGGCTTCGAAGGAGGGGGTTGCGCCTCGTGTGGTAGAAGGGGCCGAGATCGAGCCGACAGTGGATGCGATCGAGCAGGATGGCGCAAGGCGTGGGCTGCCTTGTGCATCGATGAAGGGAGGGGGAGGAGGAAAAGGAGAAGGAGGAGGAGGAGGCCGAGGAGGAGAAGGAGGAGAAGGAGGAGGATGCTTAGGAGGAGGAAGGGGGATAAGACGAGCAGGAGGAGGTGGTGGAAGAGGAGAAGAGGGGAAGGAGGAGGAAGAGGACAAGAGGAGGAAGAGGAGGACGCAAGCTAGGTGCGCTCGCGCCTCATCTGACGTTCTACCCCTACCTCCCATCCCTTCCCATTGCGCTAGTCATGTGCCATCTCACTGAATCGGGTATCGAATCAAGCCTTCATGCCGAGATGGGCCAGACGGGGGCCACGAAGCCTTGACACGCAGACCGATGCCGAGGCCTCGAGGCCAAGGCTGCAGCGGAACGGCACAGCGGGACCTTTACTCTGAAGGGCAAAAAGCAGATTGAGGTCAACGCGACAGCAGGATCTCCATTAAGAAAGACTGCGGACGCGGATACGAAGCCATTGCTGTAGCAGGGGCGCCATTCTGGAAGGACCAAGAACGCGGAAATAGTGCCGACGCTGCAGCGGGAGCGCCATTTTGGAAGGAGCACAACCGGTCGAATTGAAAAAGCCCATCAGAAAAGCTCCTCTGCGCAACTCATCTTTAGAGAACCAGTACGCGGAGAGATCGAATTGAGAAACACGTAAGAAAAGCTTGGCCGCGCAAAGTTGTGAAAAAACTATGCGCGGAGGGAGGGCGGCTACGCTCAGCAAGTACTCGGGGGAGAAAAGAGAGTAGTACTCTGATTGTGTCATGGTAAAAGGAGGAGGGGAAGGAGGAGGAGGGGGAGGAGGAGGAGGAAGGGAAGGGAGGAGGTCTGGAAGGAGGCATTGCGCGGAGGGGAGGAGGAAGGGGAAGGAGGAGGAGGAGGTCTGGGACACGGGGGGGGAGGAGGTGGAAGGGGAGGAGACCTGGGATGAGAAGGAGGAGCGCCCGACCACGAGGGAGTGACCCAACTCGGACATGCACAAAAGAACAAAGGGGGGTCGGGCGAGGTCGGGATCCTCATCCACCTCCGAATGAGGAGGAGGAAGAAGGGAAGAGGGAGGAGGAGGAGGAGGAGGAGGAGGAGGAGGAAAGGAGGAGGAGGCGAAGGAAGGGGAGGAGGAGAAGGAGGTCTGGGAGGAGGAGGAGGAGGAGGAGGAGGAGGAGGAGGAAGGGGAGGTCTTGAAGGAGGGAGGCGCGAGGGAGAAGGCATTGCGCGGCCGCGCGGCCGTGTCCTCACACGGGACCAGCGCGCCGGCGACGCCGTCGTCGTCCTGCGGGTTCCTCGCGCGCACAAGCACGCGCGCGCGCGCGCCGTCAGCTGCCAACGACCGCTGCCGCGCGGGAGCTGGGTTCGCGAGATGCAGTCGCTGCCGCCGGTGTACCTGGTCATCCGCCCTCCCCTTCTCCTCCTCCTCCTCCTCCCCCTCCTCCTCCTCTTCTTCCTCCTCCTCCTCCTCCTCCTCTTCCTCATCCTCCTCCTGCACCTTTTTGTTCCGCCTCCGCCTCCTCCTCCTCCTCCTCCTCCTCCTCCTCCTCCTCCTCCTCCTCCCCCTCCTCCCCCTCCTCCCTCTTCCCCTGCCCCTGCTCCTTCTCCTGCACAAGGGTCAGATCCTCCTTCTGAAACTCCTCCTGCTCATGCTCCACCTCCTCCTCCTCCTCCTCCTCCTGAGGCTCTTCCTTCCTCCTCATCCTCCTCCTGCTCTTCCTGCTCTTCCTCCTCTTCCTCCTCCTCCTCCTCCACACCTCCTCCTCCTCTTCACCTCCTCCTCCTCTTCACCTCCTCCTCATCCTCCTCCTGCTTCTCCTCCTCATCATCATCATCATCCTCATCACCACCACCATCAGCATCTTCATCAGCGTCAACATCATACTCAGCATCAGCATCATCAGCATCAGTATCATCATCACCACCACCACCATCAGCATCATCATCAGCGTCAACATCATAATCAGCAGCATCATCATCATCATCATCATCATCATCATCATCATCATCATCATCATCATCATCATCATCATTATTATCATCACCATCATCATCACCATCATCATTTTCACCATCATCAGCTTCAGCATCAGCATCCTGAGCATCATAATCATTAACTTCATCATCATCAGCAGCATCATCATCATCATCAGCATCATCATCATCATCACCAGCATCATCACCAGCATCATCTTTACCGACATCAATCAGCATGATAATCGGCATCATAATCAGCATCATAATCATCAGCATCATCAGCTCCTCACAATCACGACCATCGATATCAATCATCGTCCACATCATCAGCGGGATCAGCAGCATCACAATCGTCTCCATCGTCATTATCATCCAGCACCGTCATCGTCATCACCATCGCAATCGTCATCATCGTAGTATTCGTCATAATCATCCTCATCGTCATCGTCATCGTCACCGTCACCACCATCATCATCGTAATCAGAGTAGCCATCATCGTCATCATATCATTGCCAACGTCATAAGCATCACAGTGGGCATCGTCATCATTGTCATCATCATCATCATCATCATCATCATCATCATCACAATCAGCAGCATCATTATCGCAATCGAAATGATCACCATCATCACCATCATCATAATCATCATCCACATCAGCATTATCATCATCGACGTCGTCGTCATCACCGTTAACAAACATCATCATCATCATCATCATCATCATCATCACCATCATCAGCATCATCATCAACATCGTCATCATCAGCATCATCATTGTCACGGTAAACATCATCATCATTATCATCATCAGCATCAACATCATCATCGTCGACGTCGTCGTAACCACCGTTAACAATCATCATCATCATCATCATCATCATCATCATCATCATCATCATTATCATCACCATCACCATCAATCATCGTCGTCGTCCTCGACATCATCGTCGTCGTACTGAGCATCGCCACCTTCATTATCATAATCATCATCATCGTCGCCATCGTCATCATCATCACCATCATCATTACCAGCAACATCATTACCCTCACCCTCATCCTTATCCTCATCCTCCTCCTCCTCATCATCACCATCCTCGTCACCATCATCAGCATCGTCATCATCATCGCCAGGATCTTCGCCACCTATCTCCCTCCCAGAGCTAAACATGTTTAACAACAAAAAAGGCTCTAACACCGGTTTAACAGTCGCCCGAAACAGTCCTGGAGGCCAAAGGCGCCAGGAAGGGCAATCGGCCATCGGACCCGCCAGACTGCACGCCAGGAGAACGACTGCAATCCAGGAGAAGGAACTGAGGATGTCGTACATGGCAATGTTAATAATGCGACCAACTGATTTGAAAACGCGAAGAACAAGCAGCTCAAAGCGCAAACAAAAATGAATAGTGTTCTTCGCATTGTTAGCTTCCCTGTTGGGGCCTGAAAGCGATAACAAAAATGAATTCCAACACGCCAAATTGAAAGCGGTAAAAAAACGCCCTGGGCATGTTGAAGGAAAGCCAAGATCATGATCACCATCAGCAGCACCATCATCATCATCATCATCACCACCAACACCAATCATAATCATGACTACCAGCATCATCACCATCATCATCATCATCATCATCATCACCACCACCATCATCATCATCATTGCCATCATCATCGCCATCACCATCACCACCGTATCATCGCCATCGCCATCATCGTCATCATCATCATCATCCTCATCATCATCACCACTACCATAATCAAGCATCAACACTGGCATGGTCCTCATCATCATCCTCCTCATCATCCTCATCCTAATCATGATCACTATAATGATGATCATCATCGCCGTCTTCATCATCATCATCATCATCATCATCATCACCATCATCGATAACATCATCATCACCATCACCATCATCAGAATAAGCATCTCGATCACCATCCAGTCATCATCCTCATCATCATCATCATGATCATCATCATCAGCATCTACACCATCATCATCATCACCACCACCACCATCATCATCAGTATCATCATCATCATCATCATCATCATCATCATCACGATCATCATCATCACCATCATCATCTACTTCATCATCACCATCATCACCACCGATATCGTCAATTTCATCTTCGAAATCCTCATCATCAGCACTACCGTCACCATCATCATCGCCAACATCACAGAAGTCATCATCATGACCATTGGCATCGTCGACATCACCATCATTATCATCAACCTCAACATCATTGTCATCGTCAACGTCATCACCATCATCACCATCATCATGATCGCCATCATTATGCACCTCATCATTATCATGGTCATCAAGATCATCATCACCAATCAGCATCATCAACAGCATCAGTATCATCATCGCAATCATTATCCCATTCATCGTCACCAAGGTCATCATCATCATTATCAGCATTATCATCATCATCATCATCATCATCATCGCCACCACCATGACCATCATCAGCAGCACCGTCGTCGTCAATTCCATCATCAGCAGCATCATCAGAATCATCGCCACCATCATCAGCGTCAGCTTCGTCATCATGACCAGCATCGTCGTCGTTATCCATCATTATCGCCATAATCACCACCATCATCATGATCACCATCGTCATCGTTATCATCACGTCAATATTCGGCATCGACCTCGTCATCGTCATAGTCATCCGTATCATCAGCATCATCAGCATCAGCATCAGCATCAGCATCATTATCATCATCATCATCATCATCATCATCATCATAGTCGTCATCATCATCATCATTATCATCATCATTACCATCATCAGCATCACCATCAATCATCATCGTCATTTGTCAGCGTCGCCGTCATCATCAACATCACCATCGTTATAAACATCATGACCAAGGTGGTCCCCGTTATCGTCATCTTCATTAGTCATCGTCATCATCATCGACATCATCATCAGCATCATCATCGGCATCATCACCAGCACCAACATCATCATCATTATCACCACCATTATCATCATCGTCATCAGCATCATCATCATCATCATAATCATCACCATCATCATCATTATCAGAACCGTCACCGTCACCATTATCATCGTCACAATCGTCATCGTCAGCATCATCGCCATCATCATAAGCACATCATGAAATCATCGTCAAAGCAATCATCTACTATCATCGTCATCATCACCACCAACACCATCATCATCATCATTAGCAGCATCACCATCATCATCATCATCATCATCATCAGTACAAGCATCATCATCAGAAAACACAATATCACGATCACCATCACCATCACCATAATCATTGCCATCATCGTCATCGTCACCATTATCATCATCGTCATCGCAATCGCCATCGTCATCGTCATTCTCATCATCATCACCACAACCGCCACCATCATCATCATCATCATCATCATCATCATCATCATCATCATTATGATAATCATCACCATCATCACCATCATCACCGTCAATCATCATCAACACCGTCACCATGAGCACAATCATCATCAGCGTCATTATCATCACCATCATCACCATCACACTCGCCATCATCACACTCGCCATCATCATCAGCATCATCATCCTATGCATTATCGTTACCATCATCATCATCAGCATCATCAGCGTCATCGCCATCGTCGTCATCGCTATCGTCGTGTCGGGCCGTCCATCGTCATCGGCGGCGGCGAGGCGCCGCGGCGGCGGGGCGGCCGCGCGGCCTTGCGACGGCGCTGGTGCCAAGCCCGCCCGGGACGCCAGACAAAAGAGCGCCAGCCTCCACCGGTCAGGGCGGCGGCGCGTCCGCCGCCATTGGCGGGGCGCCGACGACGACGACGACGATGACGACGACGACGACGGTGACGACGACGACGACGCCGCCGACGCCGCCGCCTCCAACACCGACGACGACGACGACGAAAACGACGACGGCGACGGCGACGACGACGACGACGACGGCGCCGACGGCGCCGCCGCCGCCGCCACGGCGGGGTCGTCGCGCGGCCGTCGCCGCCGCCGTCGAGTTCGTCTGCGACGCCCTGGAGTCGTCGGCGCTGTCGTCGTCGTCGTCGTCGCCGGGTTCGTCGTGGTCCTCGTCGTCGTAGTCGTCGTCGTCGTTGTAGCCGTTGAACCCCTCGCAGAAGGGGAAGGAGGAAGGTAGGGAGGGAAGGGGCGAAAGAGAAGGGAGAAGAGGGAGGAGGATGAGAGGGAGCACGACAAGCGGACGACGGCGACGATGACGGCAACGAAAGGTAGGATGAGGAGGGGGGAGGAACAGGAGGAGGCACCTTTGCGTAGTCCTTTTTGCGTCGTCGTCTTCGTCGTCGCACCCCTCCTCCTCCCTTTCCTACATGGACTTTTCCTCTCATTTTCACGCATGCTACTGCCAGTGGCGCGTCAATCAAACATTGCAATCGTACGTCGCAAGCCTGACCTCCTCCTCATCCTCCTCCTCCTCCTCCTCCTTCTCCTCCTCTACTCCTCCTGTCCGTCCTTATCCTCATCCACTTCCTCATCCGTCTTTTTCCCTCCTCCACCGCCGCCGTCTCCTCTCCACCTTCCTTCTCCCACCTCCTACGTCCACCTGCCCCGTCCCAACTCCCTGTCCCTCCTCCTGCGCATTTCTCCCCGACGGTGCCTCCGAAGCCTCCGGGGCTGCCCGGAGGTCCACTCTGGCACGAGGCACCGCCCAAAAGCTCGACCGGCGCATCGACCTTCCTCGTTCCTCGCTTTTCGCTGCTCTCGAACCTCGATCCCCTTCGCCTCTTTTTCCTCCTCCTCCTCCGCCTCCTCCTCCTCCTCCTCCGACTCCTCCTCCTGATTTCCGATCCTCCTCCGTCTCGTCCTCCTCCTCCTCCTCCTCCTCCTCCTCTTCCTCTTGTTCCTCCTCCTCCCCTTCCACCCCAATTTCCTTATAGATAAATTCTCCGTGTCGCACCCCGAGGCCAGTTTTTAGAGCGGGCCGGGCGTTTCTCCTAAGACATCCTCACCATTCATGCCCCAGAAGCTTCAAAATTGGCAACAATCTCGCAGATGGAGGGCGGGTGGTTTTCAAACTGTGGTTCTCGCCTGAGCGCCGCGCACATTCGTTTGTCAAAGTGTGGTTCTCGCCACAGTGCCGCGCATATTCGTTTAAAAATTTGCAAGAGTTTCACGAATTGAGGGAAACCTGTTTTCAAAATGTGGGTCTCGCCTCAGCGCCGCGCGCACTCGTTTGAAAAAGATGCGAAAATTTCACGGATTGAAGCCGGCTCCTTATCAAAAACGCGGTTCCCGTCTTAGCGCCGTGCGCACTCGTTCTTAAATATTGCAAGAATTTCATGGATTGTGGCCGGTTCCTTTTCCAAATGCGGCTCCCGCTTCAATGCCACGCGCATTCGTAAAATTAAATCTGCACGTGTTTCACGGATTCGCATGATCAAAATACCAGAAACGGTGTTTTGGGAGGATTCAGCATTTTGAGGGCGCAACAATTACGTTCGTTCGCGGTGGTGGAATCCCCGAAATGGCATTCTGTCACGATTCAGGAACGTCAAAACGCGAAAATCAGGTTCATCCGTGGCGTTGGAATCGCGAAAACACTGTTTTGGCATGCTGCAGGGTCTTTGAACGGTTGTCTTCCAACTAACCAATTCCCTCAATGGAAATGAACCGCTGCATGGGCCCAGTAAGAGGGAACTTGGAGGGAGGGTTCATCCCAACATCGTTGATGACTCTCGGGCTTACACTTGTCCTCCTACTTCTCCTCCTGCTGCTCCGCCTCCTCATCCGCCCCCCCCTGCCTAGCAGGTTCTCTATTCATCATGGAGTCAGGGAAGGTCTTGATGCGGTCAGATCGGTGCTTGATGTGTTTGCTCAACCTTATTCAGGGCCCCGTAGACCTGGACACGCTAGACCCGGACACCCAACATCCCTCGAAACCAATTTTTCCAAACGGCAGCACGAACAAAATACTGCACTGCAGCATTTCCAGAATAAACCCAGACACAGGCCACAAAAGCCTGCAATACCCCCCTAAACCCGGACACAAACCCGAATCCTGCAGCGCAACAAACAAAACATGCACGGGTGCTGAAAAACGTGACTTTGCAGGAAAGGACGTCGTTTCTTTGGTTTTCCGTGTCCTGGCTTATCTGTGTCCTGGTCTCAGGGGACCTGACTTATCGTGTAGATCTGGTTCCCGGATAGACCTCAGGTCGCGACGCGGAGAGGATGCACTTCCCGCCGCTGCTTAACTAGGTCAAATCAGCAAGTGTGCAAGCGTGAGCGCGTGACACGCGCGAGCGCCCTGCCTGGGCCATGGGAGGGGAGAGCGCGCGAGCGACGCTATTTCGCTGCAAGCACAGAGAGGTGCGGAAGGGTATCACTCCGCAGACCCTGCCAACCCTGACTTGGAGGCAAATGGCAAGAATGGAAAACATGGCGACGATCGCTGCCGCGACCACCCAGCGCGGCATTGCCGCGCCCGGTTGCGCGTCAGCAGTTGCTAACGCCCCGAATTGTGGATGGACGCACCAACTAGCTTGTAGCACGTCTCGGGAGCCTAAGTCAACCTTCATCCCCTCTCAAGGGCGCGTCGGCGCCCCTGGCGCTAGCCGCAAAAACGAACAAAATTACAGCGCCAAGGGAAGGGAGGGGGGTACTCCTTACAAGGCTGTGGGACAAACCACAACGCAGTTGGCGAGCCCCACGTAGAAACCTAAGAAAGAGCGCGATGGCGCCCGCCGCCCAGCGTCCGGCTCATAAGGCCTTCGGCCCGCCACCACGCCTCGGCGCACCAGAACGCTCAGAGCACAGTTCCAAAGCGTTTAGAAATGCCCCCCTGCTCGACCACCATCGCTCTACCAGCTCCACTCCTCATGCCATTGGTCGTCTCGGCCCCAGGTGCTGTTCCAACCGTGCCAGCTACCTGAGCCCCATCCCGAGCTCCACGACGTCAACTGGGCTCGTGAATCAGAAGGCCATAGAGGGAGCGGGTTTTCAACCTCCTCCGCAGCCTTCAATCGCATGTCCGTGCGCTGGCACCGCTCCGCTGCGTGTCCAGAGCCAGAACTGGACGATGTTGTCGCCCGCGGAGCCCGCAACGTTGGTCGGTCTGGCAGCTCCCACAGCGCATGCCTCGCGTCGCGGCGACGAAGTGCAGCCTGCCGATCCTGTGGCCCCTGGCTTCCGCGGCGCTTCAAGCGTTCACTCTTGAAGCCCCCGCTCGACGCACGCGCAGCGCTGGACCGGCCACTGGGCGGGAAAGAATGTGGGCGCTTGCCGCCCTGCTTGCCCTGATCACCTGGGTCTGCAGCACTGCGGACACAGTCGGCAGGTGCTGGCCCCCTCTTCGGTCCCCGCGGGGTCAACATCCTCCAGCAGTTCCCAACATTCCGACACCTCCTGCTCCATCTCGTCCCTCTCGAGTTCGAGAACGTCAGAACCTTCTCGGGGCAACCCTGCATGGCGAGCCACTGCTCCCAGCCGATCGACGGTTTGTAGGCGTCGGCGTCAGCACGGCGAGCGTAGTCCCAGTCGAACGGCTCGAACATGAAAAAGTTAGTTTCCTGGAGCGCCATCCTCATGCTGACATGCCGCCACCAGACACGCGAATGCACCAACGCATCAGGACCAGTAGCAAGGGTGCCAACGCACGCCTGGCGTTTGATCCAGCGCACGCCTTTCGACCGGCCTCGACTGCAACTGGGAGGAGTCATTCACGAGGAAATGGAATGGGGGAGAAGAAGGAGGAGGGGAGGAGGAGGAGGAGGAGGAGGATGAGGAGGAGGAGGCGGAGGAGGAGGAGGAGGAGGAGGAGGACTAAGAGGAGGAGGAGGATGAGAGGAAAGGAGGAGGAGGAGGAGGAGGAGGAGGAGCAGGACGAGCAGGAGGAGCAGGAGGAGCAGGAGGAGGATCAAAGTCCAGCAGCCCCAACCGAACCCGATGGAACGGGAGGGGCCCAATTGACAGGCGCCTCGGGGACTCCTGAGGCCCCAGAGGGGGCATCAGACCATAGGCCGATCCAGCACAGAAGACGGCACAGACCACACCAAAGCCCAATCCAACGACTGGGGGGGGCGGCGCCACCCTGGAGCGGAAAACACCGCAGGGGGGGCGGGGCTCCAGGAACGACGCCGAGCGAGGGCCCAATTCGGCCGCTGGCCGCGGCCCCGCTCGGCGACGCCGCGCCCCCGGCCAACCGCCAAGCCCCCCGCTCGCACTGGAGAGCGGCCGCCCTGCCACAGGGCCGCCCCGAAAGCCCGATCACCGAGGCTCGGGGCCAGCCCGCAGGCGGCGCTCCTCGGGGAACCAGCGCCCCCCGCAAGGGGGCGACGGCGGGCAGGCGAAGCCCGGGTGCGCCCCAGGGAGCTCAGGGCGACATCGGAGACCCACTCTTCGGCTCGACCCCCGCACTCAGCCTTTCAACGCAATATCGAACATGAGCCAAAGTCTTAGGATTCCTAGGAGGTCCTGAACATGGGCTCTTGAGCTTCTTGACATACTTACCGATGCGCAGACTGTGGCAACCGCGCCACTCGCAAATGCCCTCGGGACCCCATCGGATAACACGGCGGCCGTCACCTACGACGGGGGCCCCAGTGCACTTAGAAGCAAACAACGTTGTCAACTCTCTACAATCTGTGCTTCGCGCAGGCACCTGGTGCATCTAATCAGCGCGCCATGTGCGTGCTCAAATTCGTGTTCCGTGACCGACACCTTCGGGGTCCCCGATGCACATCTTTCAAATGGGGGTTCGAGCTGCAGCTCGCGGTGCACCCGAACTGCTCTGGGAACCAAAATAGTGGAAGTTGCCCTTTTCACGAACTCCCGATGATTCTCCATCGGCGCGTTGGCCACCTGAACATCAACAACCCCCAACGCACGCAAAGAAGTCCGCCCAACTGTGCCCAATAACAAGCGAAAGTCCATCTCCACTCTCAACGAAATCACACAAATCCCGATGGCCGGGCACCAACTCAAAACGGCACCGCTCCAGATCTTCACTGCTGACCTCGAAGATGGATCTCCAAATCGCAGCATGCGTCGACGTCGAGCTCGCAAGCAACTTATCCCATGCAGTCGCCTCCTTGACGATGCTGAGGGGATCCGAAACGATAAGGCCAGGTCCCCTCAAAGTTTTGAGCGCTAGCAATCCAGCATGCCGCTCACCTCGTGCAACCGACTGCTCAAGTCCAGGCAAGCTTTCATATCTGGCCCTCACTGGCCATCCAGACATAGGACCCAGCTGCACCGCAGCCCATTCTTCACGGCATAAAGCGGGGCGAGCAGTGCGCTGGCCAGACGCGTCGCAACAAGACACAGCATCCACTAACCAGAGCAAGCCCCCCCACTCGCACGCACCAGGCGCGCCCGACGGAGGCCCAGGCTGCAGCGGCCCCTTCAGGAATCCCGCAGGGTAGCTCGAACGCATCGCAATTATCTCCATTCTCGGCCACAAGCTCCCCACGTCCAGCTGAAAACGCAAGTGGCAGCAAGTCCGGCGTCATCAAGATATCGGCGCATTCATTCCATTGGCGCGCCAAAATACATCTCGTCGTCCCGCAGCGCAGACGCTGCCATGATTTGGACAGCCTCAGCTCGAACGCTGTGTCTGGGCACACTAGCCCTCCAGACCATAGTCGTCTAATAATACCTCTCAACGGACCAGGAGGTAGCTCCAGCACTTCCATGCGCGCGCGTAGCACGTCTCCAGATCTGCTCATATCCGATCCTCTCGCGCAGATGCTGCGCAACTCTCCTCACCTGCCAGCTATAAACCGGCAGGGCCAACTACTTCTTGATATCCTCGGTCGCCACCTGCAGGGGCGAGCGGTCGCATCCACGGTCGCTCCGCAGCAAAAAAGCACTAGACATGCCCCATCCCGGCCTCCAAAGCAGGGGCCGCGCCGCTGCGGCGGGCCCGCGGGCAAACTGCAACGCGGGCGTTGACTTGGACAACTTGCCCGACACAGCCTTTCACGCGCGAGTCAAATCTGAAGCTGGGGCCAACTGAGCACACATGTTGATCAACAACGTGCTGCAATCAAAAGTAGGGCCGCGTTGATCATTATCCTGAGTGGCAGGGTAGAGAACGAGTGCGGCGCATCGGGCGGCACCGACCATGCAACCAGCAAATGCGCGCATCTGCTTGAACACAGAACCCGCGGTTCCGCTCACCCACGCCCCGCGCCCAGCCGCTGGGGGCAACCCCACGCGCCGCGGAACGCCTCCTTTCTCATGAACTTGAGCTTTCAGCATCCACGCGTCGCGCTTTCGGCCCATCAAGGCCTGCATGCGCTCTTCCTCGTGGGGTCTCAGAACTCTGGCACCGAAAAGCTCCTGCCCAAGATTCCGAATGCGCCGCTTGGCCCGAAGCCGCACGCACTCAACGCCCGACTGGAAACCTCTGGCCACGCGGACCGTCGCAGTCACATACCCCGACTTGCCTTGCTGGAGAATCACACCCACGGGGGTCCCCTGCAAAGTTCCTCGCGCACGCGCGCAAGACAGCGCCCCCCCCCCCCCCCCCCCCCCCCCCCCCGCATCCTGATCCATTGCAGCACGATGTCATCCATCAACGCACGGGGCCTCGCGTGTCATCCATCAACGCACGGGGCCTCGCGTCGCCATGGCGCGCGCGCATGTTATCCATGGCCCTGAACAGGACACCTTAAAACGAAATAGTAGCGCGCGCACTACCAGCCAATATGCTCTGATATGACATGAGCATTCCACTCATATTGGAATAAGCTGCCACCGTCCATGGAATCGTTGATGTATGCAACATCACCCACGCGGGCCTCGCGGGGGTACCCGAGCACGCGCGCCGCAGGCATGATCGCATTGCACAATATGGTCTCGTAGCACTCGGACAGATCCACGAACGCCGCAATCGCGCGCTGCTCGCGCGCGCGGACTCTGCTTCGAGATTGCGTTGGAAGGCGCAGTCGCTGGATGCCCCCCAGCCCCATCCAGCCCAGGAGGCGGGGCGGGGGGGCGTCTTCCCCCACAGCGCGACGAGGGGCCGTCTAGCTCGGCCCGAGATCCTCGGGAATGCGGGGGGGGGGGGGGGCGACTAGACGCGCGCTGCCGCTCGCTTTGGGCAGCGCGCGCATATCTGCGACAAGTTGCAACTGCGGCTGCGTTGGCCGCTTCTCGCGCGCACCGCATAGCTTTGCCATCGCAACCAGGCCAGCAACTGAAATAAACCAGTTGCGCCTCGGCAGCATGCGCGCCTGCCCTCGCCGGATGCGCCCAGCAGAAGAAAGCGCGACGCGGCGAAGGTCTGGGCCGCGCGGCGGCGGCCGCAGTCCCCATTTTGCCGAGTCGACTGGCAAGAAGCCCCCCCGCGCCGCGCAGCTGCCAGGCGCGCGCCCATTTGCCCAGCTCGCCGTCGGCCAGCTCAGGAAGCGCCGACACCTCAGGGGCCCCCGAGACCGTCTGGACTTCTCGGGCCCTCGCGAAAGGATGAGCTGCGAGACCCCCGTCACGGTGAGCACCCCCCGCCCGCGTGGCCCGCGCTTGCTGCTTCCGTGCGGAGACGTCCTGGACCAGCTGCGCGGGCCTCGAGGGGTCGCGGGCCCACCCTAGCCCCATCCCCTTCTGCGCGCGGCGATGCGCCTGAAGCAGCCTGCGCAGTTCTCCGGGGCGCCAAACTCGCCGTGGACGCCATGCGAGCCCCGCCAGATGCACCCGAAGCGGGACCTGAGGGATCGCGGGGCCACCTCAGCCCCACCCCCATCTACCCCGGCGAGACGCCCAGGGCAGCTTGCGCAGTTCCTTGAGGCGCCGAACTCCCCGTCGTCGCCATGAGAGACCCACCAGATGCACTCGATGAGGGCCCCAGAGGATCGCGGGCCCACCCCGGCCCCGTCCCCTCTACCCCTGGCGAGGCGCATGGGTCGACCTGCGTCATTATCTGCGGCGCCAAACTCCCCGTCGTCGACATGAGAGACCAACCAAAAGCACCCGCTGGACGCCTAGCCTCCTCTCGGAGGTCCGCCGGCAGCGCAATTAACAGAGCGCCCACTCCTGGCGCGCGCGCTTCGCCCGCCACTCAGCAACCGCCCCAGCAGGGTCAGTTTCGTCACTAGCGTTGACCTTCACCTCGCCACTCCTCTGCTCTGCAACGCACTGGCTGCATCCTTTTCTGGACAGAAAGGGCAACGCCTTCTCGCCAGCAGTATCGCGTCTGCCAGCTAGCCCCACTTCCAACGCGTTAAGAACACTCAGCCATGCCACTGACAGACCCCCTTGGACTTCACCTCGCGCATCCGGTGCGCAGCAGACCCCCACGAGCACGGATCCTCCGCCATCTCACGGAGCAGCAGGGGGCTCGCCATCGCGTTTAGCCTCATGCTGACGGGCAAGCGCGGCTCGGCCTCAGCTCCCCGCTTCCACGCGCGGCCTCTTCACTCGCCCAGCCAGCCTCTCATCGATCAAGAAATAGTCGATGATCGACCCTGGCAGCGATCGACGACGCGTCGATGTTCTGGTCGTGGCAAGCAAGCCCCCGATCGACAGCAACCAGTCCTGGCTCGCGAGGCCCACGCTCGACATTTTGATGTCGCCCCCGACAATCCAAGACATCCCAATGCATCTCATCTGGCTCACGCGCCTGAGCGAGGCCTGGAGGGCCGCGATGTTCCTCGCAGACAGGCCTTCACTAACATGCAAGCATCGACCTGCATGCCCGAGTCGTCACCCTTGGCGTCCACGTGCTTGCGCAGTTCGGCAAGCGGTTTCTCAAAGACCTTCTCCCGCGCTGAGTTACCCTGCTCCGTATTTTTAGAGCTCCTGGTCGACATCATAGATCAGGATGGCGCCTTCGGCGACCTTCGAAATAATGATAAAAAAGCTCCTGTCACAGCCGCAGGCGCCACCACAGACTTTGTCTGCCGCTGTGTTCCACCACCTGTCGCCCGACCTGTTGGTGCACCACCCGAAAAGCCACGGTTTGGCCCACGCCATCCGACCCTGTTGGTGGCGAGAAGCCTGAGACGTCGCGCGCTCTCCACAAACTCAAGATTTCAACACAAGGAAGTGGGCCACCAGTGAGCCCCTGCGGTACTGGCAGAATGACAGGGATGTCGAGCGCAAGCGGTCTGGCAATGGCCGCGAACTAGCGGTATCCGTGCGTTCCGCTGCGGAACGCATCGGTCTTGAACCACAATGGCTGCGAACAGGAGGAGGAGGAAGAAAAGGAGGAGGAGAAGCAGGAGGAGGAGGAACAGGAAGAACAGGAGGAGGACGAGGAGGAGCAGGAGGAGGAGGAGGAAAAGGAGGAGGAGGAACGCTCTTTTGGGGTTGCCCTTGTGCCCTCCTCCTCCTCCTCCTCCTCCTCCTCCTCATCATCGTTTTCCTTCTCATCATCCTCCTGCTCCTCCTCCTCCTCCTCCTCTTCCTCCTCCTCCTCTCTTCCTCTCTTCCTCCTCCTCCTCCTCCTCCTCCTCCTCCACTTCCCCTCCTCCTCCTCCTCCTCCTCCTCCTCCTCCTCCTCCTCCTCCTCCTCCTCCTCCTCCTCCTCCTCCTCCTCCTCCTCCTCCTCCTACGCCTACTCGTACTCCTACTCCTCCTACTCCTCCACGCCGCCAGTGGGCAGGCGGGGCGGCTTGTCCCTGCGCCGCCTCCTGCTCCTCCGCGTATTGGCCCCACGCGGCGCGGACGACCTGGCGGCGCGCCCGTCCGTTCCAGGTAACGATCCTTCTCCTCTTCCTCCTCCTCCTCCTCCTGCTCCTCCTCCTCCTGCTCCTCCTCCTCCTGCTCCTCCTCCCTGCCCTCCTCATCCTCCTCATGTTCTCCTGCCTCCTCCTCCTGCTTCTCCTCTTCCTCCTCCTCTCCTCCTCCTCTCCCCTCCTCGTCGTCCTCTTCTCCTCTTCCTCCTCCTCCTCCTCTCCTTCCTCCTCCTCCTCCTCCTCCTCGTCGCCCCTCTCCTCCTCCTCCTCCTCCTCCCTCCGCTTCTTCCTCCTCCTGCTCCTCCTCCTCCTCCTCCTCCCCCTCCTCCTCGTCCTCGTCCTCGTCCTCCTCCTCCTCCTCCTTCTCCTTGTCCTCCTGCATTATTTTCGCTTGTACATAACTTCTCCTTGTCGCACCCCGGGGCCAGTGTTTAGGGCGGGCTGGGCGTTTCGCGTGAGACGTCCTCACCATGTATGACCCTGGAGCTTAAACATTGACAGCCGTTTCATAGATGGAAGACAAGTCGTTTTCAACATGTGGCTCTCGCTTCAGCGCAGCGCACATTCGTTTTCAAAAGTTACAAGAGTTTCACAGATGGAGGGCGGGTGGTTTTCAAAATGTGACTCTCGCCTGAGCGCCACGTACATTTGTTGTCAAAAACAAGAGCTTCACGGACTGAGGGCGGGTGGTTTTCAACATGCGGCTCTCGCCTTAGCGACGCGCACATTCGTTTCAAACATGTGCAAGGGTTTCAATGATTGGGGGCGGGTCGTTTTCAAAATGTGGCTCTCGCCGTAGTGCCGCGCATGTTCGTTTCACACATTTGCAAGTTTCACGGGTTGAGGGCGGTTCGTTTTCAAAAATGCACATTCGTTTCAAAAAATGCAAGAGTTTCACGGGTTGAGGGCGGCTCTGTTTCAAACTGTGGTTTTCGGTTTAGCGCCGCGCACATTATTGTTGAACATCTGCAAGAGCTTCACTGGTTCCCATGATCGGCGTGCCAGAAATTGCGTTTTGGAAGGATTCACGGTTTTGAGGGCGCAGTAGTTACGATGACTCGCAACGTTGAGGTGCGATACATGGCGTTCTGGCACGATTCAGGATTGCCAAGACGTAACATTCAAGTTCATCCGTGGCGTTGGAATGCAGAGAACGTGTTGGCATGCTTCAGGGTTGTCAAAAGGTTGTCTTCAAACGAGGCAGGTCCCTCTGTGGAAATAAACCGCTGTAGGGGCCTATGATGAGGGAGCTTGGGGGGGTTATTCCAGCATCGTGGGTGGCTCTGGGGTTTGCACTGGTCCTCCTCCTCTTCAACCTCCTCCTTTTCCTCCTCCTCCTCCTCTTCCCCCTCCTCCTCCTCATCCTCCCCCTCCGCCTTCACCCACTCCCTTTTCCTCATCCCCGCCATCCACAATTACACAATATGAATACTACTCTCCCACTTCCCCTGATGGCGTCCGGAAGATGTTCGGCACCCCCCCGCGTACTGTTTTTTTACACACAGGATTCCCCGGAGTTGGGTTTTCGCTTGTGTTTTTTTCTAAAATGCTGCTCTCGCTGAGGCGCTGGCCTAATTTTCGGGCTCCCGCTCCTTCCGAATCGTGTTCCCGCTGCAGCGCTGGCCTCATTTCCGCGCTCCCGCTCGTTCCGAATCGTGCTCCCGCTGCAGCGCTGGCCCAATTTCTGCGCCTCTCGTTGTTCCAAAACGTGCTCCCGCTGCAGCGCCGACGTTTTCGATCCTTTTTAAGAAGCCCCAAATCTAGAAAATGATCCCCGGCAAAAACATTGGAGGTGATTACACATCCGGTGTCGATTCGTTGATTTTTGGGGCCGCAGAAAGCCCCCCCCCCCTTTTGGGCGGCGTCGTTTTCCGCACAGGATTCCCGGGAGTTTGGTTTTATATGTTTTTGAATATCCGAGTCTTTCCGGTCCTTCAGAATGTTGCTCCCGCTGCAGCGTTCGTCCTATTTTCCGCGCCGCTGGTCGTTCCAAATCGTGCTGCCGCTGCAGTGCAACGGTCCCCGGCCCCATGCTATGATATGCTCCGCTCCAGTGGCGTTCTTCGGCTCTTCAACAATGGTGCTCCCGCTGCAGCGTTGGTCCCATGTCTGCGCCTCTGCTCATTCCAAATCGTGCTGCCGTATTGTTTTCTTGGCACTACGGCACTCTTCGGCTCTTCAACATGTCGCTCCCGCTGCAGCGTCGGTCCCATTTCTGCGCCTCTGGTCGTTCCAGATCGTGCTGCCGCTCCGGCGCGGTCGCGTCGTCGTCGTCGTCGTCTTCGTCGCCGGTCGTCCTCATCGTCGTCGTCGTCGTCGTCGCCGCCGTCGTCGTCGTCGTCGTGGTTGTCGTCGTCGTCGTCGTCTTCGTCGTCGTCGTCTTCGTTTTCATCGCGCCGTCGTCCTCCTCCTTTCCCTCTTAGGTAACAGGGTCAGATGCGAAGCCCGATTCGGTGAGAGGACAATGAAGTAGCTCAATGGGAAGGGATGGGAGGGAGGGGTAGGATGTCAGATGTTGACGCGAGCGCACCTAGCTTGGCGCCACCCCCTCTCTTTCCCCTCCTGTCACCCTCTTCCCCTGGAGGCCTCCCGAGGCCTCCAGGGGCCGCACAAGAACCCAACGCCGTCAACACGTATCGACATCCATCGATCGTTCGATCCTTCAATCCTCTGATGTCCTCCTCGTCGTCGTCGTCGGCGGCGGCGTCGGCGTCGGCGGGGGCGGCGGCGGCGGTGGCGGCGTCCTGGGGCCCAGCGGAGGGGCGCCAGCGGCCACGGGGTGGGGGCGTGCGCGCCATGCACGTCATGGCCACGAGCAGCGCCGAGAGCAGCAGCACGATGGCGGCGTCCTGCGGGCCAGCGACGCGCGCGGACTGGGCGCCGCGTCCGTGGAGGATCGCGGGCGACGTCGGCTGACCACCTCCTCATCCCCCTCCTCCCGCCTCCACGACGCCTGTTCCTCCTCATCATCATTCTTCTTCTCCGCCTCCACCACCACCACCTCCTCCTCCTACTCATCCTCCTCTTCCTCCTTCTTGTCCGCCTCCACCACCACCTCCTCCTCCTCCTCATCATCATCATCATCCTCATCCGTTTCCACCTCCTCCTCTTCCTCCTCTTCCTCCTCCTCCCCCTTCCCTTTCGTCCCCCTCCTTCTCCTCCCCCTCCTCCACCACCCCTCGTTGTGGATTACTGGCCTACTCGTTACATCGAATGCCATACAAATACAGCACCCTGCAATGAACAACTTACACAACTCCCCTCGCCGCCTGCAATTACGGCCCGAAGGTGGGAGAGTGAGGGGACTAGATCTGGGAAGGTCAATGATGGCAGGAGCCTCCGTTTGAGCTTCCTGCTCTCAGACCACCTTCCAGTCGCAAAGGCATCTCAGCTTTGGACCCGCTTTACAAGTAAGACACCGCAAAACAGCGCAATGCACCACAAGGACTCCAGAGCCAACAACCCAAGCAACATGTAACGTGCGGCGATTCCTGGGGCCGGGCAAACCAAAACTCTCGAACGACGGGCTCAAGCCAGAACACTCGGCGCTGACCACCACTTTGGGCCCCAGGTAACGGAAACACCAATTACACGCGCTTGCCCTCACGCCGCATGGGAACGCAGGGGGTTGACGCGTCTGGCGAGTCGGCGCTTCGGACCACCCTGAGAACGACCCAGCTCACCCAATTCGCCAAAACTCGGCCACTCCGCGAGAACCTTCCCTACGCCGTGAATCAAGGACAGGTGCAGCTTAGTTGTCTTAGTGCTAAGGTCATCTGCAGAGCTACTGTAAGCATGGGATCGAACGGCTAGGCCTGCATGGTGGTCGGTCATACGGTTGCCCCTGCAGAGAATCTTGTGCTCTTCAGCGGGCAACTCGTCCTCATTCTGATGTCCATTGACGTTTGCGGGAGGGGAAGGCCGTCAGGGCAGAGTCGGGCGATCTCACTCCAAACGCGGGCCAGGGCGTTTGCGCTCGACCAAGCCCAAGGGAAAAAAGGCCGAAGCTGCCAGAAGCGTGGCGCATTCGACGCGCAGGCGGCCTGCAACGCAAGTGTCCTGACCGCACACACACAAGACAAAACGGGCCGCACCATGATCCGCAGTCCCACTGCCCTGCGCCATGGCACCTGGGAGCGGGCTGCGCAGCCCCCGGACTCGAGGCCCCCAGGCCCCCTCACCTGGACCGCCCTAACGCCCGCTCGGGAGATGCGGCCGAGGCGCGGGTGGAGGCGGGATCCATCGGTGAAGAGGTCGGCGCCTGAAGAGAAATCAAGCGGGGCAATGGATTGCCCATTTCCACCAGAGGAAGTCAACTGCCAATCGCTAGCAGGAGGCTCGCTGCTGGCGTCACGGCGAGAAATCCGCCCTCTGTTGTGCAGTAAGGATGCGCGCCCCTCCTCGATGGCAGCTCTGACTAGCTCGAGCGGAAAGACGTCTCCCCTGACGGCGGATGCTCGAGGGCAGCCGCGCTTCCAAACTCTGTGCCGAGGGGTGTCTTCCTCCCCGCGTATCTCGCACAGGGTTGGGACATTGCGCCCCCGCCCCTTCAGGACCAAGCCTGCGTGGGGGGGGCCGCAAAAGAACCGGCAAAACTGCGCCTTCTCGGTTCGGCCTAGGTCAACCGCGCGAGGCGCGAGCAGCTGGCGCGGCAGCTCCCACCACAAGCCAAAGGCCCCGAGATCAGCCGCGTTGTGCGGGGACCTAGCGCAGACCGATTTGACATGGTCTTGAATATACATATCCTTTAATCGGTCGGCAAACTTCCGCGCGGCGGGCGAGGGCAAAACTTCCATTAAATGACAAACTGCACCGAAGCAGTCCTCCGGGATCCCAGGGCCCTGGGTGGCCCAGCGGGCCTCCTCAACCCGAAGAGAGGCGCCCGAAAAAAGCCAGCGGATCCTGAAAAACATAATCTTACCCTTGGAGCAGGAGACTCCATCCAGGGCCAACTGGCGGGCTCTGGCAAGGGCGGCAGGGGGCGGGGCGCCGCGACGAGGCAACTCAGCTGAGCGCCAGGGTAGACATCCACCATTCAGTTGCCACCCCCCAGCTGTCTTAGAAGCAAAATCGACGGGGCCCGACAGGCAACAAATACTGCATGCTAAATCTAGCTGGGCTCCTCTGAACGAAACTCCTCCATCTCCTCCTGCCTGCGCACGCGCTTGCCTGATCCTGCTGGGGCCGAAAGCGTGGACCTCAGCGCCGTAGGAGAGGGTAGGTTGGGAGTTGGTCTGGAACAGCCCATTGCGATGCCCAGCTTTCCACTTCGCGCCTTTCACCCGAGCTCTTGTATATCTGCATGCCCTTATCCTTTCGCGTCTCCTTCGCTTCGCCCCAGGTCTAAGTCTGCGCCTGCCTCCGAGGCGGCCGACGCCAAGGTTGGCCACGGCTCCGCAAGGGGGGCCGAGGTCCTCCGGAGTCCCCGGGGGCATGATAAGCAGTCTGGAGAAGGTGCCCACGCGAGGCCGCCAAGCCAAACTTGTGCGCCACGGGGAGCTGGAGGCTCTGGGCGAGGAAACTATGGACTGGCACAGCAACCTCCTCAAGCCCGTTCACAACTTCAGACGTCTGGTCTCCCCACTGCATCAGCGCGATGTCATCGACGTTGAGAGAGAGCGCGGCTGCGTCGGGCATGCTCTCTGCGAAACTGCACGCGGACGGCTCGAGGAAACTGCTGCCTCGCACGCGGCCAACGTGGGGCTTGCAACTACCCCACGCTTCGGGAAAAGAGCCTGGTCCACGTGACCATCCAGCAACTCGTGCACGGGTCACTTGTAGGCGAGAAGATAAGGCGAGGAGGGCGCCGGTACAACTGTCCAGCCTTGATCAACAAGTCATGCGATACATGTTCGTGGAAGCGTTTGATGTCTCGCAGCACCTGCAGAGAGAAGCCTCCAGAGAGCCCAACGAGCTCCGAGATAACGCTTTGCCTCCGCGCGGCATCTGCAGGGGGCCTCTTGGACGCCACAAAGAAATCCATTGAGGCCACGTTGGAGCTCCAGTCTCCAGCAACACCTTTTTGTAGCTTGCCAAAAACTCGAACCAAACAAGGGCAATGGCCAAGAGGGCGTTCGGCGTCGACCTCGGGCTCCGGGGCCAGGAAGATGACGGGCCTACTAATGCGAGACGGTGCCCTGCGCGTGATCTGCGCGAGCTGGAATATCAAAGTCATGACGTTGAGCGCCTCGTCAGACAGGAACGAGAAGTATCTTGAATGCCAACCGTCAGGCGTGACACGTGGCGGTCTTGGAACTCCTGGACCGCCCGCGGCGCCAGTCCGCGCCTGGCCTAGCGCCGACAGCGCGCCTCGGCGGCGCGTCTACACAAGGACTGGGGGTGGTGGTCGCAACCCCAGCTCGGACCAAATCTGACGGTGGTGCTTAAACCTTTTGTCACAATATGCTTTAGAGGACCTCGCCTATCTGTTCGTCCGTGAAGTCTCTGTCGGGCCCATGGGCGGCATGCTGACGCGGTCGTGCATTCGAGGAACTTCTGGGCCCCAGCGTCGTCAATAGCTTTGGCAATAGCCAACCCAGCCTTTTCTGCCCAGATGTTTCCTACATATGCAGGCGCTATCCTGCAGGGCAGTGGCGAAAGAGACGAGGTCGACCAAAATTTCCCAGTCCCCCGCGGGCCCCCGAGGAGGATCGCACCAGTGGCCCTCAGGATCGGGCGCCAGAAGTCGACGCCGAGCCTCCGTGCACTCCTGAAAAGGCCGCCTGCACGGCCCCACGGAACGAGCTGGCTGGCGAGAGAGCGGAGATGGGGGCGGGCGCCAGCGGCGCCCCCCCCCCGTTGGCGACGGCTCGGGTCTCGCGCGGCCCAATCGCGACCCAGCCGATGGCCCCGGGGGGCCGGGGGGGGGGATGCAGAAAACTCCGCGCGGGCCCGCCCCGGCGGCGGCGTCGATTTTTCGCGCCGCGCGCCGCCGCTCCAAGCAGAGCAGGTCTCGTCGAGGAGCGGCGGCATCGCGCGCGGGGCCCTCAGGCGTAGAGCGCCCAGCACCAGGGCCCCCAGTGCCGTCAAAAAATGGCACGATCCGATCGAGCATCGCGCCGTAGTCAGGCGGGGGCAGGAGGGGTGCCGAAAGGCACCGATGAGGGGGCCTTCTGGCGCGGCTTCGGTCGAGGACCCGTTCGGCAATCGAGCTTGCAATCGATCGGAAACTCGACGGGTCGATGCGGCTCGAAGTGGATCGAGAGGTCTGCGGCGACGTCGCAGGTCCCCTCGAGGCCCCTGTGCGCCACGAAAAAACCCTCCGACCCTGTCGGCGTGCGTGAGGGGCTTGTCCGTACAAGTCGTCATCTCCGTCATTCGTTGGTCGTCGTCCCTGTCGCCTCCTTTTCCTGCCCCCCCTTCCCCGGCCTCGTCGAAGCCCCCCCTTTTCTAGGGGCCTCCTCAGCGCGCCAACCAAAGCGAAGTTGAACAACATCGTAATACAATCGAATGGAAGCCCCTTCCCTTCGATCCCTTCCCCGCCGGGGGGGGGTGCCGGGGGGGGGGCCGGGGGGGGGGGCCCAGGGGGGGGTCAGCGCTCCCCCGGGGAGTCCCTGAGCCCAAGAAAGCCCCAAGACGGCCAAGAGTGCCCCAAGAGGCCCAGAGACAATCCAAGAAAACCCCGAATCGCCGAACGATCTGTCCAAGACGCCTCGACGGCCTCCAGACGGCCCAAGAGGCCTGCAAAGCGCCCCAAGAGGCCTCCTGGAGCTTCTCACGAGAGCCCCAAGAGGCAAAATTCATTGATTTCCCATCGTTTTTTCTACCCAGTGTCGCCCCTTGCCCCCCCCCGCTTCCCGACGCGCCAAGACGGCCCAAGGCCCCCAAGATCGCCCCGAGACGGCCCAAGGGGCCCCCAAGAGGGCCCCCCAACGGCCGAAGAAGGCTTCAAGACGGCCCAAGACGCCTCCAAGACGGCCCAAGAGGCCCCCAATATTGCTCCAAGACAGCCCGGGAGAGCCCCGAAATGCCCAGGAGGCCTCCAAGAGTGCCGCGAGACGGCGCAAGAGGAGCCCTGGACGGCCCAAGACGGCCTCAAGAGAGCCCCAGGCTGTCCAAAGAAAGCCTCTGGCCTCCTCCTCTTCCTCCTCCTCCCCCTCCTCCTGCTCTCCTCTGCCTCCATCTCCTCCTCTTGCTTCTCCTCCACATCCTTCTCCCCCCTCCTCCCCCCTCATCCAACTGGTCCTTGTCAAAATGTGGCTCTCGCATTAGCACCGCGCACATTCGTTGTAACAAATGGCAGCAATTTCGCGGATTGAGGGCGGGTCGTTTTCAAAATGTGGCTCTCGCCTTGGCGCCGCGCACATTCGTTTTAAACATTCGCAAGGGGTTTCACGGGTTGAGGGCGGTTCCTTTTCAACATGTGGCTCTCGCCTTAGCGCCGCGCACATTCGTTAAAACATGCAAGAGTTTCACGGATTCCCACGATCAGCGTACCAGAAGTGGTGCGTTGAAACGATTCAGGATTATGAAGGTGCAACAGTAACGTTGGTTCGCAGCATTAAAGTCTCAGGAAGGGTGTTCTGGCACAGTTCAAGATCGTCAAGACGCAACAGTCAGGTTGATCCGTGTCGTTGAAATCCCGAGGACAATGTCTTGACATGCTTCAGGGTCTTCAAACGGCTGTCTTCCAACGAGGCAGTTCCCTCATTGGAAATGAACCGTTGTAGCGGCCTATGAAGAGGGAGTTTGGAGGGAGGATGTATTCCAACATCGTCGATGACTCTTGGGTTTCCACTGGTACTTTTCCTCCTCATCCTCCTCCTCCTCCGCCTCCTCCTCCTCCTCCGCCGCATCCGCCTCGGCCTCCTCCTCCTCCTCCTCCTCCTCCTCCTCGTCTTCTTCCTCCGCCTCCTCCTCCTCCTCCTCCTCCTCCTCCTCCATTCGGGCGGCGTCGACTGACCACCTCCCCAGACCCCCAACACGTTGAACAATTCAATGCTGAGGTTTCTCGTCGTGTTGGGCTTCTGGGCGCCCTGACTGGGACTCGGGACCGTCAAAAAGGAACTCGGGATGAAGAGTTTGTCCAGGGAAATGGATCGCATTCGTGGGTCCACCTTATGAACAAATCACGACGTCGGGGGTCTGGGCATGACCTGCGGGACCTGTGGCGCCCGTGTGGCACGTGGGACCTGTTGGACTGGTGGGGCCTGTTGGTCCTGTGGGATGAGTGATCCCCTGGGATATGTGGGACCTGTGGGACCTGTGGGACCTGCGAGACCAGTGTGGCACCTGTGGCACCTGTGGACCTGTGAAATGTGTGGCACCTGTGGGGCCTGTGAGACCTGTGGAACCTGTTGGATGGGTGGCACCTGTGGGGCCCGTGGGGTCTGTGGGGCATGTAGGACATGTGGGGCCTCCGGGACCTGTGGGACCTGTGGGACCTGCGGAACCCATGGAACCTGTGGGACCTGTGGGACCTCTGAGACCTGTGGAACCTGTGGGACGTGTGGGACATGTGGAGCAAACCTGCTGGACCAGTTGGACCTGTGCGGCCTATACGACCTCGGGACCGTGGCCGTCCAGACAAAAAATGCAAACGGTACCGTTGGGGAGCACGATTCGTGAACAAATTGTGGGGAAATCTCCAGCGACAGCAGCTGCTGGACCAGGCAGTCTCGGGTTCCCCGCCCCCCCTTGTGGTAGCCAGCATCGATCGACCATGGCTGTTCGGGGCTGCGGTTAGCGGGGTGAGCTAATGGCTGCGGCCGCGAGGTTCGTGCTCACGTTGCTCCTTGTGTTGTTTGCCCTCCATCCTTCACCCCCCCCACCGGCCAGCCAGCCAACCCATCCACCCCGCTCACATGAACCCTGGACAGTCAAATTCGGAGTGAAGCGAAAAGGCGATTCCTGCATACATTGGAAAAATCTCGGGCGGAATGGCTGCCGTACCGGGCCGTCTCGGGTTTCCCGTCCGGCCCGCGGGATTTTCGCGTGGAACCGCTTCTACCAGCAAAACCCGGCAGCGACGCGCTCCTACGGAGAAGGACCTCGCCGGCACAGGGGCGAGGGCACGGCCATGTGAACCTTGGCGCCACGTTCAGAAAATATCGTGGCCGTGCAAACCACAAAGGTAGCCGACATCGCGGCGAGAGAGCGAACCCCGAGTGCAATGCGATGAGGTGTCAGGCGAAGCGGCTGCCGGACTTTCTGCGGGCATTTTCTTTATTTACCGCACTCAGGACCCTCCGACGAAACGCTGTCATGGGAATGGCCCTGGCAAAAAAACAAAAAAAAAAAAAAACAAAAAAAAAAAGCAGCAGGTACGAAAAGGCTGGGCAAGGGTGAGAGCAGCCACCCAGGGGTGAGAGCACGTGCACCTGAGCGGCTGTTGTTTACAAAGGATCGTGGCCGTCCAGACCAGCTACGCCAGCAAAGCATCCTGATATCAGCAATAGTGAGGAGGCGGGCCGAGCAGGAGAAGCACAGCCAGGAAACCCTCGGGATGAAAAGATACAGCCAGGACGGGGGTGAGAGCACGGCCAACAAGGGATCGTGGACGTCCCGACTAAAGGCGTAGGCGGCGTTGAGGCGAAGGAAGGCAGGACGGAAGGAAGGAAGGAGTACCCTACGCCCTAAGGCGGGTCGGCGCGGCATGCGCTCAGGCGAGCACGAAAAAGTTGTCGAACTCGAACAGCGTGTGGGTGTAGCGGCATTGAGGCGAGAGGGCGACGTTTGGACCGATTGCGAGACAATCTCCTTCGGAACGGCTGCCGCACCGGGCGGGCTCGGGCTCACCGTCCCCCCGGGTGGTACTCTCCTGCGGTCCTGCTCAAAATAGACTAGGACCACTAACGACACGCTCTTAGGAAAACGGACCATCCTCCATCATCCTCCACTCCTCCACTCCTCCACTCCTCCATTCGTCCTTTCCTCCTCTCCTCCTCTCCTCCTCTCCCCCTCTCCTCCTCTCCAACTCTCCTCCTCTCCTCCTCTCCTCCTCTCCTCCTCTCCTCCCCTCCCTCCCCCTCCTCCTCCTCCTCCTCCTGATTATGCTCCTCCTCCTCCTCCGTTTCGTCCTCCTCATCATCATCCTCCTCATCGTATGGTTATTATCATTCCTCTGATAGACCGTAGTATTAGTAATCGTCCTAGCGATGTGACTATACTTATAGTAGTATTATTAGATATTAATCATGGTAGTAGTAGTGATTACTAGTAGTACACGTAGTAGCAGTAGTCGTCGTCGTCGTCGTAGTAGTAGTAGTAGCACTAGTAGTGGTAGTAGTAGTAGTACTAGTAGTAGTAGTAGTAGTAGTAGTAGTAGTAGTAGTAGTAGTAGTAGTAGTAGTAGTAGTAGTAGTAGTAGTAGTAGTAGTAGTAGTAGTAGTAGTAGTAGTAGTAGTAGTGTAGTAGTAGTCGTAGTCGTAGTCGTAGTCGTAGTCCGTAGTAGTAGTAGTAGTAGTAGTAGTAGTAGTAGTAGTAGTAGTAGGAGTAGTAGTAGTAGTAGTAGTTAGTAGTAGTAGTAGTAGTAGTAGCAGTAGCAGTAGTAGTAGTGTTAGTAGTAGTAGTAGTAGTAGTAGTAGTGGTAGTAGTAGTCGTAGTAGTAGTAGTAGTAGTAGTAGTAGTAGTAGTAGTAGTAGTAGTAGTAGTAGTAGTAGTAGTAGTAGTAGGTAATAACATAGTAGTAGTAGTAGTAGTAGTAGTAGTAGTAGTAGTAGTAGTAGTGGTGGTGGTAATGTGAGTGGTATTGATATTGTTGCTATATTAGAACATGAGTATTCGTAATGTTAACAGTAAGGCTCGTCACACTTTGTCGTTGTATTACGCTTCGTACTCTTACCAACATCCGTGGTAGTATGGCTCGACTTCTCCGCCCTAGCCATATCAGTCCCATTCGTACTACTAACATGGATATCGTTCGTGTTCTTGTCGTCGTATCAGCATTCTTATTATTAGTATCATGTCTGCTAGTGCTACAGCGATTACGGCTGTTCGAATTAGTATGGACAGTAGTAGTAATATGGGTGGTACTAGTATATAGTAGTAGTAGTAGTAGTAGTAGTAGTAGTAGTAGTAGTAGTAGTAGTAGTAGTAGTAGTACTAGTAAAAGTCGTAGTCGTAGTAGTAGTAGTGGCCGTAATAGTAGTAGTAGTAGTAGTAGTAGTAGTCGTAGTAGTAGTAGTAGTAGTTGTAGTAGTAGTAGTAGTAGTCGTAGTAGTAGTAGTAGTAGTAGTAGTCGTAGTAGTAGTACTATTAGTAGTGGTAGTAGTAGTAGTAGTAGTAGTAGTAGTAGTAGTACTAGTACTAGTACTAGTACTAGTACTAGTACGAGTACGAGTACGAGTACGAGTACGAGTACTATACTAGTACTAGTACTATACTAGTACTAATATAGTTACTAGTACCAGTACTAGCAGTACTAGCAGTACTAGCAGTACTAGCAGTACTAGTAGTACTAGTAATACTAGTACTAGTACTAGTACAGTACTAGTAGTAGTAGTTAGTAGTAGTAGTAGTAGAGTAGTAAGTTAGTAGTAGTAGTAGGAGTAGTCGTCATCCGCCATCCCCTTGTGGGTCTCTAGGCGTGTGAGACTATCCCCCCCCCCCAGGGACCCCAAACCAGCAACTCGACCCCCCCCCCTCGCCCAGCCCGATCCCGGAGCGAACGCGCTACCGGGGAGCGGAAGGCTCCAAAACTGGCCAAGAAGGCTCCAAAACGCCCCCCAGACGGTCCCAGGGAGCCACGATTCGCCGAAATATCGCCCTGGACGCCCACGATGGCCTCCAGGCGGCCTCCGAAGCTGCCAAGACGCCCCAAAAGGCCCCCCAGATGCGCCCCAAGAGGTCCCAAGAAACAAAAATCGCCCCATGCCCTTCGAAAAACAAGAATTTGTCGCATGCTCGCCTATTCGGTTTTCACAACGTCCCAGGCGGGCAAAGAAACCTTAAATATCGCCCCCAGACGGCCAAAGGGGCCCCCAAGAAGGGTCGAAGAGGGTCCAACAACAGCCCCCGAAGCCCCCAAGACAGCCCAAGAGGGACCCCAGACGGCTCTAAGACGGAGCCCAGAGGGCTCCTTTTCCAGCCTTCGGCCCCAAGACGCCCCCAGCCTGCCCCAAGAACAACCCAAGAGGCCCTGAGGGACCCCCAAGAGAACCTCAAAGGCCCCCCAGAAGCCCCCAAGAAGCCCCCAAGAGGCCCCCAAACTGGCCCAAAATGCCTCGAGGCGGCCGGATATGGCCTGCAGACAAGCCAAGATGCCACCAAAAGGCCACAAAAGAGCACCAAGAGGAACGACAACAAAAACGAAGCAACAGGAACGATGTCGAGCGCCGTGTCATGATTCGGACAAGCCTCGTGAACTGCAGTTCTGGAGGCGCTATAGTTTAGATAGGGGTCGGCGGATGTAGCGTAAGCCTATATAATCTTACTAGTAGTTATGGTGGACGAAGGAGTAGTGTTAATCATAATAGTCATCTTGTTATTTTGTTCGCATCGATGCAATTAGTAGTAGTAGTAGTAGTAGTAATAGTAGTAGTAGTAGTAATAGCAGTGGAAGTAGCAGTAGCAGTAGTAGTAGTAGTAGTAGTAGTAGTAGTAGTAGTAGTAGTAGTAGTAGTAGTCATAGTAATAGTGCTAATAGTAGTAGTAGTAGTAGTAGTAGTAGTAGTCGTCGTAGTCGTAGTCGTAGTCGTAGTCGTAGTCGTAGTCGTAGTAGTAGTCGTAGTCGTAGTCGTAGTCGTAGTCGTAGTCGTAGTAGTCGTAGTCGTAGTCGTAGTCGTAGGTAGTAGTAGTAGTAGTAGTAGTAGTAGTAGTAGTAGTAGTAGTAGTAGTAGTAGTAGTAGTAGTAGTAGTAGTAGTAGTAGTAGTAGTAGTAGTAGTAGTAGTAGTAGTAGTAGTAGTAGTAGTAGTAGTCTTCATCTAGGTGTTATGATTCGTGTTATCATTCATACTATTCCTCCTCCTCCTCCTCCTACTCCTCCTCCTCCTCCCCGTGCTTCCTCGCAGCCAACCACGTGCTTCCGCGGGCTCGGCGGCGACGGCGGCCAGAGAGAATGGGCGAGGGGAGAGGCGGGGAGCGCGCAGGAGAGAAGAGAGCACCACAGAAGGCGGAGAACAGAGAACTTCTGGAGTTCCGTACGGACTTCTTGGATCGGCGCTGGCTCCCCTCCCTGATGCGCGGAGCGCGCGAGGGGCCGCGCTGGGGGCGCCGCCGAGGGGGACCCGCGCGGGTCCAAGAAGTCCGCGCGGAACTCTTTGTTTTGTTGTTGGGGGAGCAGCAGATGGGAGCGGAGAGCGGTAATGCACACCACTCGTGTTCGTCGCAAAACTGTCCTGCGAGAGGCTCCGAAAGTTTGTCTGTGCCGCTTTTTCCTCCTCTGGTCCAGGCGCTCGCGGCATCCCCCCCCCGCGCCTTCCGCCTCGAGACCGCCACAACCCTTCAAAACCAAAGAGGAGGAGGAGGAGGAGGAGGAGGACATCCATGTTTTGGTGTCGCGCTCCGCGCGGACTCCTGGGATCGGCGCTGGGCCCCCTTCGGCGGCGCCTCCGGTCTGCGGAGGGCGGGCGGGGCGAAGCGAAGCGCACGCCGGAGGCATGCGTGCGCCTCCAGGGAGCACGCCCGTGCCCAGCAGGGCATGGCGTGGAGGCCGTGGCCGCAAACATGTGAAACATGGGCGGGCTCGCGTGATGACCACCCCTCGGTGAGGACGGGCGGCAAGGACTCAGTAAGGACGGGCTGTAAGGACACCTCTTTGGCGGTGGACACCTCTTTGGCGGTGGACTGCCTGCACCCTGAGGGGCTGGCCGACGAAAACCGCGAGGGACGGGCCGCAGAGGCTAGGACACAAGGGTACCCTAGGGACAGCCATGCGTCCATATAGTGAGTTTTGACTGTATGTCTATGCCGTGTTCTCCTCAGGAGAAGGCAGGAACGTATTCGCAGGGAGAGGCGAGACCATCGTCGACCATCGGCAAGAGCGGCAACAGTCATCAGAAATCACGGCGGGCACGCGAAAGCTGGCGCGGTCGTCCTGCGTGTGGAAATTCAGCAGCACCCCGAGGAAGGTTCCTTCACTCCCCTCCTCCTCCTCCTCCTCCTCCTCCTCCTCCTCCTCCTCCTCCTCCCTTCCTCCCTCCCTCCCTCCCTCCCTCTCCCTCCCGTGGAGGGAGGAGTTCCCGCCCGCCTCCGATCCTCTTCAAAATGCTGGAGGGTTCCATCTCAGGTGTGTGTGTGTGTGTGTGTGTGCGTGTGTGCGTGTGCGTGTGCGTTTGTGCGTGTGCGTGTGTGCGTCTGCGTGAGCGTCTGCGTGTGCGTGTGTGCGTGTGCGTGTGCGTGTGCGTGTGCGTGTGCGTGTACGTGTGCGTGTGCGCGTGCGCGTGCGTGTGTGCGTGTGCGTGTGCGTGTGCGTGTGCGTGTGCGTGTGCGTGTGCGTGTGCGTGTGCGTGTGCGTGTGCGTGTGCGTGTGCGTGTGCGTGTGCGTGTGCGTGTGCGTGTGCGTGTGCGTGTGCGTGTGCGTGTGCGTGTGCGTGTGCGTGTGCGTGTGCGTGTGCGTGTGCGTGTGCGTGTGCGTGTGCGTGTGCGTGTGCGTGTGCGTGTGCGTGTGCGTGTGCGTGTGCGTGTGCGTGTGCGTGTGCGTGTGCGTGTGCGTGTGCGTGTGCGTGTGCGTGTGCGTGTGCGTGTGCGTGTGCGTGTGCGTGTGCGTGTGCGTGTGCGTGTGCGTGTGCGTGTGCGTGTGCGTGTGCGTGTGCGTGTGCGTGTGCGTGTGCGTGTGCGTGTGCGTGTGCGTGTGCGTGTGCGTGTGCGTGTGCGTGTGCGTGTGCGTGTGCGTGTGCGTGTGCGTGTGCGTGTGCGTGTGTGTGTGTGTGTGTGTGCGTGTGTGTGTGTGCATGTGTGTGTGTGCGTGTGTTTGTGTTTGTGTTTGTGCTCGTGTTCGTGTTTGCGTTTGTGCTTGTGTTTGTGTTCGTGTTTGCGTTTGTGCTTGTGTGTTTGTGTGTGTGGGGGGCGTTAGGACGAGGGCCACACGTCGAGAGCCGCGCGCCACCTGGGTTCCCTCCAGGGCCTCCGCAGCGCCCTCTTCCGCGATCCACCCCCACCGGAGAACAGACTGCCCAGGACTGAGCTCCTTAAAATGTTGGAAACTGGTTTCCACAAGCGCGTTCCACTACTCGCACAGTAGCTACTCGCAAATGGGCAATACCCGCCGCGGGGGATTCACGCTCCATTATACAAAAGTAAGAAGACGTGCTTTCTTTTCGGACGTTTGCGAGTAGGCACGTTGCGAGTAGTGGAACGCGCTCGGTGATGGTTGTTGACTTCAAAAAAGAATGGTCCTGGAATTCAAAAAATGGTTCTTGCATTCAAGAAGCGTTTTTTTAATCTAAGATGGTAGGTGCATTTGCGCGGCGTTGCGGCGAGAGCCGCATTTCGAAACCCGCCCGCCACCGGGGCTCCCTCCTTGGCCTCCGCGCCCTCCGCCGCGATCGGCCCCTACTGGAGGAGAGAGACCACAGTTGGACCTGGGCCAGAAGAAAATCCGCCGACCCCTTGGGGTCACGGCGAGTGAAATGCTTCCCCCTCCCCATACCCCTCCCCCCGGAGCCCGGGCCGGCCGGTTTGGAGGGGGGCGGGTGGGGGGTGGGGGGAGGGCCAAGGTGCGGCCGCACCTTTGGAGCCTCAGGGGGCCCCAAAACGGGCCATGAGGGCCCCAAAAGGCCCCCCGGACGGTCCAAGGGGGCTACGAGTCGCCGAAAGATCGCTCCAAGACGCCCAAGATTGCCTCAAGACGGTCCCAGAGGCCCCCAAGACGCCCCAAGAAGCCACCCAAGAGGCCCTCCAGAAGCGAAAATCGTCCCAGTCTCTAGGGAAAACGTATATTCTAAACACATTCGCCTCTTGGGCTTTCACGAGGCCCACAACGGCCCAAGAAGCCTTCAAGATCGACCCAAGATAACCCAAGAGGCCCCCAGGAGGGCTCCAAGACGGCCCAAGAGAGCCCCATGATGGCCCCAGAAGCCTCCAAAACGGCCCAGGAGGGTCCCAGGACGGCCCCAAGAGGAGGCCGAGAGGGGGAACCCGAATGGACATTTCGAGCACTCGGCCCCCAAAAAACCTGAAGAGGCGCCGAGAGGCCCCCAAGAGGCCCGCACGAGGCCGCCGAGAGGCCCGAAAGAGGCCCCTAGAGGCCTCAACACGGCCCCCCAGAAGCCTCAAAAATGCTGCCACGAGAGCCCAGAGAAGCCCAAGAGAATACCCGCGATCGGCCAACCGCCCCCCACGACATCCCAAGAAGCTGAAACCCCAAGATTCCCTGGAAATCGCGCGCGTTCCGTAAACCCCGTTTTTCATCCTTACTGCCGCCCCAAAGGGTCGGCGGTGCGGCGTCAGCCAATGAATCCACGTCCGGAGGTGACGTGCTGAGCGGCAGCGTTTTCCGGCGAAACCTACCAAAACTGATAGAAAATCTATGATTTCGTCTTCTTGGGCCTCTTGGGGGGCCGAGAGGGCGCCAAGACGGTTCAAGATGGGCTCTGTGCGGGCCAAAACGGCCCCGAGACGGTCCGAGATAGTTCCAAGAGGGCCCAAAAAGCCCAAATGACGGCCCAAGAGGGCCCCAAAAGCGCCCACAACTGCGCCTCCAGAGGCCGAAATCCGCCGACCCCTTGTGGGTCTCCAGGCGTGTGAGATAGTTCCCCCCCCTAACCCCCCCTGGGACCCCAAACCGGAGATTCGACCCCCCCCCCCGGGCCCACGACGAGCGCGTCACGGGGCTCTTTTGGGCCCAAAAGGGGATCAAGACGGGCCAAGAAGGCCCCAAGACTCCTCCAAGACGGCTCACGAGAGCTCCGAGGCGCCAAACGAGCGCTCCCAGACGCCCAAGATGGCCCCAAGACGAGCCTAGAGGCCTCCAAGACGGCCCAAGAGGCCTCCAAGAGCAGTCCTCAGAAGGGCCGAAGCGCCGAAAATCGTCAAATTCCTATGGGAAAACGTACATTTAGATCATATACTACTTGTCGGCCTTCACGGCGTTGAAGACGGTCCCAGAGCACCCCAAGACCGCCCCAAGAGGCCCCCAAGAGGCGCCCAAGTCGGCCCAAGAGGGCGCCAAGACGGCCCAAGAGGCCCCCAAGACAGCCCAAGAGGGCCCCAAGACGGCCCCAAGAGGTGCCCAAGAGGGGGAGCCCGAACCAACAATCCGAGCCTTCCGCCCCAAGACGGCCCCAGAAGGCCCCAAGAGGCCCCAAAATGCCCCCAGGACGCCCACAAGAGGCCCCAAGAGGCCCCCAAGAGGCTCCAAAACGGCCTCAAAACGGCCCCCAAAATGCTTCAAAACTGCCTCCGAGAGTCCCGCGAAAAGCCCCCCAAGAGATCCCAACGATCACCGCACAAGTCTCAGATCAACAACCCAGGCACGGTGGCGGGGTTGCGTTTGCGCACAAAAAAGGATTCGCGCTCTCGAGGCCAAGATTGCTCAAAGACGGCCCAAGATGGCTCCAAAACGGCCCAAGATGGTTCCAAAACGGCCGAAGACAGATCGAAGACGGCCCAAGATGGGCTCAAGATGGCCTACAAAACTCTCACTATCGCCCACGAAGTCTCCAAGAAGACCCCCAGGACATCTGAAAGATGCGCACATTACGTATTTCATTACATTTCCATTGCGTTGTTGAACGCGCGCTGCACGAACCCAGGCAGATGCCTAGGCAGGTCCCGAGGGACCATCACCCCCGGAGGGGTGAAGATAGTGGTAGTTGTTGTCCCGGACGGGTATGTACTGGAAGTACTGCCTGCCTGGGTCATCCTCGAGGACATGGCTCAAGCTTGGGTATGAACTGCTCGCTGGTCGAGGTATGTTTGGTGGGGCTCGCGGAGGAGGAGCTGCTGAGTCGGACTGTGAGTTGGGAGCGCCCCAACGCTCTCTCAACACATGTCGCCTGATCTTGGCAAGGCATATCAGATTGTGTTGCCATTGTTCCTTGTAGTTTTGGGGCAGCCGAGAGGGCCACCCTGTCCTTCTTTCAAACGCAGAAGACGGCGTCACCATACCGACGCGGAAGCACGAGAGCGCGGGGCAGTGCCACGCCTCATGGTTCCAGCAACTGACTTCGCCTCCACACCTGTGACAACGAGGAGCAACAGCCCCGTTGAGGATCTTGTCATACTTGGCAGTGCTCCAAACAGCACCCGCGAGAACAGCGATCGCATGGCTCCCAAGATCGCTCTTGATTAGATCGTGAAGCAGCGCCAGGGCCTGCGGGACGAAGCTGACCCGCGCGGACGCGGCCAGCAGCGAGTCCTTGCGCCGCATGCCCTTGAATGCGTCCCACCACGAACGCCGCAGTGCAAGCCGCACCAGATGCTGCGCCACCTTGGTGGAGAATGTTGGACAAATACTGATTGGATCGTTTCCCAGCCAGCCGTGCCAGCCCTTTTGATTGTTGTGCTCGCAGAAGCTGAGAGACAACTGGTTCATCAAATCGTTGAGCATGGCGGTGTGGCCACGGTGGCGCGTGAGACGACGCGCTGCAGTCGGGACAGGCGCCTCCGCGACCTTGGCAAGGTAGTCGATTGCAACTGCTCCCTGCCGTTTGTACCGGGCCCGCCAGATCACCCACAGACGCGAAATAATTCTGTAGAGGACGCAGCAAGAGTGCCCTGTGACCAGCAAATGTCTGAGATGAACACAGCCCGAGCGCCACCTGCCACCGAGGACGGCGTGGTCGATGTAGGACTGCCACTTCTGGATCTTGATCTTGCCCGGAGGCGACCGCACAGCTACCCAGAGCAGCCGGGCGTAAGCACAGGGCATCAATCTTCTCTTCTGCCACCACGGGAATGGTAGTGAACGAATGCGCCGGGATCGCTGCTGAAGGATCCGGACCGCAGGGGCCTCGTCCTCAGTGCTGGGCTTGCCGTGGAGGGTCATCTTGACCCCGAGCACCTTCATCTCCTCGGAGGGGAGCTTGCGGGCACCTGGGAACAAGTCGATGGTCTGTCTTTTTGGGGTTTGTGCACATAGCAGTCAAAGACTCAAAAACTTGCCACACCTGCTGAACAACCTGCATGGTACGAACATCTCTGGTGATGGTGGTCCGGTCGTCTGCGTAGAGCGCGCTCGTGGCCGACGGCGCATGCCTCTGCGCACGATGATGCGGCAGTGCTAACAACACAGCCATGGCGAGCATGCTCAAAGGGTCCCCCTGGGCAAGGCTCCTTGATACATGGACGAATTGTGGGTCGACGTACGTGCCAACCTCTATGTATTTGTACTGGTCTGTCCAAAAAGCTCGGATAGCACGTAAAACGTGAAGAGGCACCCCAAGGTGCTCGAATATGTCAGTCGTGAGCATGGTGTCGACGCGATCAAACGCAGACTCGAAGTCCCACGAGGCCACGTGGAGCTCAGCATGACCTGGAACAGTGAGGTGCTCTGCGTCCGTGCCGCATTGCTGCCATAGCCAATTGCTACGGGCCTCGTCAATACTCGAGAGAAGAGGCTCGATGATATGTTCAATCGTGACTCCTGGGATGCCGCCGGCCTGCCCGGCCGGCCACATGGGTTTCAAGAACTCCGCAATCTGCCCGGCGCGGAATCTGGCCCACGCCCTCCACCAAACGCAGGCGATGCTGATGGGGCGGAGCCTGGCGACCTCTGGGGCGCCGCGTCCGCTGTCCTTCGGGATATGGATTTGGCGCCACTTCAACCAGTCGGTCGGCGGTCGGGCGCCCTCTTCGATCTTAGCAAAACAATTGATGAGAGATTCGAGGGCCGAGTCCGGCAGCAAAAGGGCCTCATCGGCAGACCGGCCGTCAACGCCGCAAGCCTTGCCCCTCATGGGTTTGAGGGCGCGCCTGAGCTCATTGACCCCAGGTAGTGGGAAACGATCCAGAACCCCAGTCGGCTCCCTCCATACGCTCTCCGCCTGGTCCCTGGCGGCGATCCTGCTCTTGAAAGTGTCGAGCCCCTCCCAGAACTCGTACATGAAGTCGTTGATCTTGTTGCCATTCCCACAGGCCTGATAATGCTGCTGGTAGTGTTCACGGACGGCATGTGCAGCCCCAGCGCCAGTGAAAAGCTCATCCTTGATTCTGACCGCTGCGTCCGTTGGCCGCCACTGTGCTCCTCGGATCCACTTGTTGAACATGTTTGCAATTGCTGCCTTTCCCGGCTTCCGTCGGCCCACGTAGCCCAAAGAGCCTCCAAGATCGCCCCACGGCGCCCCAAGAGGGCCCCAAGACGGCCCCAGAGAATCCCAACACGGCCCAGGACGCCTCCCAATTCGGCCTACGACGACCCCAAGACGGCAAAACCTGTCTCCAAATTGGTCCCAAGCTGGTGCAAGACGCCTCTAACCCAAAACCCATAACCCAGAGCCTTGTTTCTGCGTCCCCTTCCTCCTTCTCCTTCTCCTCCTCCTCCTCTTCCTCCCCCTCCACCTCGGCCGCCAGGCGGGTTCAAAACTGTTTCCCAAAGGTCCCCGAGAGGCGTGCCGCGAGATCCCTATACACATACAAAAAAGCCTCTAAACCATAGCACATATCCCAGAGTTTCGTCACTGTGTCCCCGTCCTCCTCCCCCTCTCCTCCTCCTCCTCCACCTCCTCCTCGCCCACTCCTCCTCTTCCCCCCCCGCCTCATCCTCTTCCTCTCCGATTCTTCTCCCCCCATCCTCCGCCTCGCCCCCCATCCCTCTCCCCCCCTCCCCCTCTGCCCCCCCCCGCACGCGCGCCCCCGATTGGGCATCATTTGCAGGTCTTGCATATCAGGGCGCATTTTTTTTGCATCGCGTGCGACGTTGGCAGGGCTCCCGGAGAACGCCGACTTCGGTAGTCTTCTCTTGCACGCGCCGCCGCACTGATACGCCTGGCAACTGCGGGCTGTGAACACGAGGTTCTTGCAGCCTCCGCACACCACTTTCGCTCCTTTCGCCGCTCGATGATCTCCCACTTGCTTGCGCTTCAAATGTTTCGTGTCCGAGAACGCTTCTCCGAACGCCGCACACGTCAGTGGCTTCGCGTCCACCTCGGCCTTCCGCTTGCGATTCGCTGCCTCCGCATTCCCCCGTCGCACCTCTTTCTCTCGTTCTTCCGCGCATTTCCGACAGAGCCTTTCCCCCGCAGCATTGTGCTTCTTTTGAGCTTCCGACACATCCGCCCTTTCGTCATATAGCGACAGGCACTTACCGTTCGCACATCGCACTGTTCCGACGCTATGATTCCACTTCGCGCTGTCTTTCCGCGAGTTCTGCTTGGCTTTGACACCGCTGCACTTCGCGCAGCACATTGTCCTAATCCTTTTCGTTTCCCCGTCGTCGGCCGCCGCATCCACGTTCCGACCGCTACCGTGGCGCGCCGCGTCGTCACTCTCTCCTCTCGTCGCCCACCCTCTGCGCGTCTTGCGCCATATCTGGCCCGCGCTTTTCATCTCCTCCGCGCACTCTTTGCAGAACGCCGGCCTTTCCTTTCTCTGGAACTCGTACTTCGTGAACGCCTCTACCAGCAACCTCCGCCGGCAGCGCTCGCATTGGTCTCGTGGCATTAGTTCCTCTTCCCACTCATCCCGCCCCACTCTCTCCCCGCGAAGCACCTACAACAACTTCTTTGCGCCTGGCATCTCCCCCGCGTTGTACGGCTTCCTATCGAAAGGCCTGAAAATCGACGAGCCCCCCCGCCTCCGCACGCGTGCGATGGCAACGTAACTTGCCATCCAACTCACGCCGCGCCCTCTTTCAAGGTCTGCTATCACTGCAGCCATGGTCCGGCCCTGCGCAGAGTGCGCCGTCACTGCCAAAGCCGGGGTGATCATCAACTGCGTGCGCTTCACACTCAATACTGGATGCTTCCGATATCCGTCCAAGAACCACGTCCGCCCTTTCGATGGGAAGATCGGATACAGCCCCGGCTCCCACCCTGACAGGTGCCACTCTTTCGTATGGAAGTCCGACACAATCACTCTCGGCAGATGCATCAATACTTCCTCGTCGCCGTCTCGAACGACCTCATCCTCGTGCAACACCTCTCCATGGATCGTCGCCGTGCGCCCCCGCAGAAGCTGCTTCTTTGACCGACCCAAGTGATCTCCCAAAGCCACGGGCATCCCCTTCGCCAACGGCAGCCACCCGGGCAAGCTTGCGCATTCCTTCTCGTGGTACCCCAGCCAACGTATCTCGTCCTCTATCGTGTACGGCCGCCTCTGTTCTCCCCCATGGCAAGGGCGGTCCCTGGCTGCGACCCACAGCAACTGTTCTCCGCGCTCCTTCGCCCATTGCGCAGCTTTCTGCTTCCCGACGTGACAACGAATGTCTTGATTCGCATAAATGGCGACTGCTTCAAGGAATTTCTTCTCCCGAAACCGCGCATCTTCTGGCGACGTCGCAACGAGTTTTCTCTTCTCCCGCTCAGCTTTGCAAGCGTCACATTCGAGCTCGTTTTCTTTCGCGATTGCTTCTATGCTTTCGAGACAACGCGTGCTCCCGCACAACGGTGCACAGCCCACCCAAGACCCCGGAACATCCGTCGGTCTGCCATGCAAAAAATTGCGCGTGCGTTCCGACAACTCCCCTCGGCGGAACTCGTCCTGCACAGCGAGAAACCACTCGTCTTGATTCTCCACGCGTTTGCACTCTGTCAACTCTGTCATTCCCTGCACTGCGCCGTCGCCACCTGCACTCTGTCATTCCCTGCCACGCGCCGATGGCAACAAGAACTATACGGGCCCCAATCCAACGCTTCCACCCTTTGGGCATCACCAGAACGATGCCAAGATTGCATTAGCGTCCTTTCTTTTCCGATGGGCCCCCCGGGGCCTCGAAATGACCCCAAGCGGATTCCACATGGCCCCAAGAGAGGTCATAATGGACCCCTACACAACTCCCCAGCCCAATTCAAGCGAGCCGGCAAGACCGCCAGGATGAGGGGTCGGCGGATGTGGCGTAAGCCTATAGAATCATTGATATTCCTATGGTTTGGGCACTATTTTAGCGTTCTCGACTTTGCGGCCCAAACAGCTTCGCAAATAGCTCCAGCACAACCCAAGAAGCCCCCAAGAGGGCCCCGAAACGGCCCAACAGAACCCCAAGACGGCCCAAAGAGGCCCCCAAGACGATCTAAGAGGCCCCTATGACGGCCCAAGAGGACCCCAAGACGGCCCCAAGGCGGCCGCGAGAGGCCCCCAAGAGGGTACCCGAAGGAGCGAAACGGCGCAAAAGCGCCCCAAAACCGCCAATGACGCCCCCAAGAGGCCCCAAGAGGCCCCCAAGAGGCCCCCAAGGGGCCCCCAAAAAACCCCAAGAGGCCTCAAACATGTCTTCAAGAAGCCTCCCAAAGGCTCCAAAGAAGCCCCCCAAAGGCCACACAGCGACTGCCCCAAGACGGCCCGAGATGGCCCCAAGAAGGCCCCCAAAGCCCCCAAGACGGCCCAAGGGGGCCCCAAGAGCGCCCACAAGAGCGCCTCCAGAGGCCAAAATCATTGATTTTCCTATTTTTTCAAACAGATGTTACCGTTCTCGCCTTCTCCGCCTCTCAGAAGCCCATGCCGGCCCAAGCAGCCTCCAAAATGGCCCCAAGAAGGCCCAAGAAACACCCAAGGGGGCCCCGAAAATGCAACGTATCCAACGGATCGAATGGATCTAATGATTCAAAATTGCTACATGTTGTATTGTTTTACATTCTGATGTCTCCCCCTCGAACCCCCTTTGGAGTCGCGCCACTACGCCGTACCAAAGTGACGGCCCCAATTATGGTGCTCTCTCTCTCTCTCTCTCTCTTTCTCTCTCTCTCTCTCTCTCTCTCTCTCTCTCTCTCTCTCTCTCTCTCTCTCTCTCTCTCTCTCTCTCTATATATATATATATATATATATATATATAACTTCGGTGTTTTGGGTCTCTTTGGGACTCCAAGAAGGTCTCCATATGGCCCGGGGTGGCTCCAAGACGGTCAACAACGCACTCAAGACGGCCCAAGATGGCCCAAAAAAGCCCAGAAGGCTCCCCAAGACGGCCCACGAGGGCACCGAGAGCACCCCCAAGAACGCACCCAGAGACCAAAATCAATGATTTTCCAAAAGTGTTAAGGATTTGGGCGTTCTCGCCTTTTTCGATTGTCAGAAGCCCAAAACGGCCAAAACAGTTTCCAACATTTCCCTCAAACCGCCCCAGAAGCGCCCACGGGAGCCCAAAGACGGCTCCAGAGGGCCCCAAGACGGCCCAATGAACCCACCAAAACAACCCAAGAAGCCCCAAGACGGCCAAAGAGGACCCCAAGAGAGCCCCAAGGCGGCCGTGAGAGCCACCCAAGACGGCCTCCGATGGGGCGAAACGGGGAAAAGCGCACCATCACGGCACAAGACACCCCCAAGAGGCTCCAGGAGGCACCCAAGAAGCCCCCAAGAAGCCCCCAGAAAGTCCCCAAGAGGCCTCCAAGAGTCTCCCAAGAGGCTCCCAAAAGGCCCCACAACGACTGCACTGAGCGGCCCGCTGACGGTCTGGACCAGGTGCAGCACGTGGCTCATCGCACGAACTCCACTGGGCGCAGCGCGCCTCCAAGTGCAGGCCACGACTTGACTGCACGTGCTCCGGACGTGCACCCCGCGAAGCGAGAGGAATCCACGTCCGGAGGTGACGTGCTGAGCGGCACCGTTTTTCGGCGAACGCCTTAATGCAACGTGTCCTATGTATCCAATGATTGCATAATTGCCGCATATTATGTTGCGTTACATTACTATGTCTCCCCCCTAACCCCCCCTGGGAGCTGCGCCACAGGAGCGGACCAAAGTGACCCCCCCCCCTCCCGGGGCTCAACAACCTATCAAAACCTATAGAAAATCAATGGTTTCGACCTCTTGGGCCTCTTGGGGGGCCAAGAGGGCGCCAAGACGGCTCAAGACGGGCTCTGTGCGTGCCAAGACGGCCCCGAAACGGTCCAAGACGGCCCCAAGAGGGCCCAAAAAACTACAAGGACGGCCCAAGAGGGCCCCAAGAGCGCCCACAACTGCGCCTCCAGAGGCCGAAATCCTTGATTTCCCCTTGGTTTGGTAATATTTTAGCGTTCTCGCCTTTGCGGCCCAAGCAGTTTCCCAAATCGCTCCAGAACAACCCAAAAAGCCCCCAAGAGGGCCCCAATACGGCCCAACAGAACCCCAAGACGGCCCGAAGAGGCCCCCAAGACGGTCAAAGGCCTCTATGGCGGCCCAAGAGGACCCCAAGACGGCCCCAAGGCGGCCGCGAGAGGCCCCCAAGACGGCCTCCGAAGGGGCGAAACGGCGCAAAAGCGCCCCAATACCGCCAATGACGCCCCCAAGAGGCCCCAAGAGGCCCCCAAGAGGCCCCCAAGGGGCCCCCAAAAGCCCCCAAGAGGCCTCCAAGATGTCTTCAAGAAGCCTCCCAAAGGCTCCAAAGAAGCCCCCCAAAGGCCACACAGCGACTGGAGTGTAATGTCATGTTTCCAACCTGGGCGAACTGCGGCGCAGCGCCAGCCAGGTGGAAGTTGGTCACAGCGGCGCCCATGATTAGAGCCGGCGCTGGAAGGAAATATAATGAGGGAGTATGAAAAGGAGGGAGGGGGAAGAGGCCCCAAAGAAGTCCCCAAGAGGCCCAAGGAAGCTCCCAGGAGGCCTCCAGGAGACCCCCAAGAGGCTCCGCGACGACGTGACTGTACGTGCTCCGGACGTGCACCCCGAGAAGCGAGAGGAATCCCTCAACAGCATGAAACCCTCCGTCGGACAAAACGCACGGAACATCCAAAGGTACCCTCCCCAGCTTGCACAAGAACGTCCAACAAAGACGAAAAACACGAGGGTACCCTCCCCTAGCCGCCGTCGATCGTATGCCTCTGTCCGACTGTATCCAGGATTGAGTTCAGATAGACGAAGCACCCCGCAATTGCGGATAAGAGTGAGGGGGCGGGCGCGGGCGACGCGGGCGTCGTCGAGCCGGCGGACCTCGTGGCTCCCACCTTCCCTGTCGATGGCGTTTTCCTCCTCCTCCTCCTCCTCCTCCTCCTCCTCCATCTCCTCCTCCTCCTCCATATCCTCCTCCTCCTCCTCCTCCTCTTCCTCGTCCTCGTCCTCGTCCTCATCGTCATCGTCATCCTCCTCCTCCACCTCGTCCTCCTCCTCCTCTTCTTCCTCGTCCTCCCTCTCCCCCCCTCGTCCTTCCATCATCGTCCTCCCATTGTCGTCCTCCCCCCCATCGGCCTCCATCTTCGTCCTCCCATTGTCGTCCATCATCATCCTCCTCCCTTCCTCGTCCCCCTCTCGTCCTCCTCCTCCCCCGCCTCCCCACCCCTTTCCCCTCCTCGTCCCTCACGCTCCTACCTCCAATCGTATCTCCCACAATCTCCTTACATCCTCTCTTCTTCCGCGTCCTCCTCGGTCCCCTGTTTACCTCCTCTGCCTCCCCCTCCTTTCCCTAAAATAACTGCAACGCAATCATTGTTCCACTTTATGCTCCCCCGACTCTCTGATCAAGGCAACTCGCCAGGGCAAAGCTGCGGGACGGCTGGTGTGGATGCGCGGGGCTTGAAGAGGTCCTTGCAGGTCAGACGGCAACTTGCAAAAATCCGCCGCCGCGTTTTGCGTTGCATTTGTTTCCCCATATCCTAAGATGGGGTTCTTGTTATTACTTGGACGCCTCCTACTCCTTCTCCTTCCTCCTCCTCTTTTCTCCTCCCCTCCTGTCGGACATACCCAGACTTGCTCATACACAGACTTACTCATAATCAGACTTACTCATACTCAGACCTACTCATACTCAGACTTACTCACACTCAGACATACTCATAAACAGACTTACTCATACACAGACTTACTCATACACAATATTAGTCATACCCAGACGTACACATACACAGACTTACTCATACACAGGACTTACTCATACTCAGCA
>CAUYUJ010002634.1:0-5000 GCA_963575745.1 Prorocentrum cordatum
GGAGGAGGGGGAGGAGGGGGAGGAGGAGGAGACGGAGGACAAGGAGGAGGAGACGGAAGAGGAGGAGGAGGAGGAAAACGAGGGGGAGGAGGCGCGCTGGGGCTACAACGATCAGATCGTGTTGGAGAGGAGAAGGAGGAGGAGGAGGAGGAGAAGGAGGAGAAGGAGGATGGGGATGACGAGGATGATGATGATGGTGATGATGATGATGATGATGGTGATGATGATGATGCTGCTGATGATGAAATGATGATGATGAAATGATGATGATGATGATGATGATGATGATGATGACGACGATGATGATGATGCTGATGATGATGATGACGATGCTGATGATGGTGATGATGATGAGGATGCGGAGGAGAAGGATGGAGAAGGAGGGGGAGGAAGGAAGATGCTGATGATGATGATGATGTGATGATGATGATCGACGATGATGATGATGATGATGATGATGATGATGATGCTTGATGATGTATGATGATGATGTGATGATGATGATGATGAGTATGTATGATGATGATGATGATTGATGATGATGATGATGATGAGATATGATGATGATGATGATGATGATGATGATGATGAGGGGAGATGAGGCGGAAGAGGATCAGGAGAGGAGGAGGCGGCGCGGAGGAGGAGGAGGAGAGGGATGAGGGAGGAAGGACGGGGAGAAGGATGGAAGAGGATGAGAAGGAGGAGGAGGAGGAGGAGGAGGGAAGGGGTGGAGTAGGAGGAGGAGGAGGAGGAGGAGGAGGAGGAGGAGGCGCGAGGAGGAGGAGGAGGAGGAGGCGAGGAGGGAGGAGGCGGAGGAGGAGGAGGGAGAGCGAGAGGTGGAGGAGGATGAGGAGGAGGAGGAGGAGGAGGAGGAGGAGGAGGAGGAGGAGGAGGACGAGGGGGAGGAGGAGGAGGAGGAGTGAGGAGGAGGAGGAGGAGGAGGAGGAGGAGGAGGAGAGGAGGGGAGGAGGAGGAGGAGGAGGAGGAGAAGGAGGGGAGGAGGAAGAGGAGGAGGTAGAGGAGGACGGAGGAGGAGGAGGGGAGGAGGAGGACGACGGGGAGGGAGGCGGGAGAAGGACGGAGGAGGAGGAGGAGGAGGAGGGGGAGGAGAAGGAGCAGGAGGAGGAGGGAGGACAGGAGGAGACGAGGGGGAGGAGGAGAGGTAGGAGGGAGGAGGAGGAGGGAGGAGGAGGAGGAGGAGGAGGGAGGAAGGAGGAGGAGGAGGAGGAGGAGGGGAAGGAGAAGGGGGAGGAAGGAGGAGGAGGGGGAGGAGGAGGAGGAGGAGGAGGAGGAGGAGGAGGAGGAGGAGGAGGAGGAGGGGGAGGAGGAGGCGCGCTGGGGCTACACATATTAGGTCGTGTTGGAGAGGTCTGGGGAGGCCGCGCCTGCCAGATCCCCTGGGGGCCCGTCGCCCAGGGGTCGGGAGCGGCCAACAGGGGGGTGTCCAAGAGGGGGGGGGGTGCAAATCATGACCGGCGGCATGTGCGCGGCGGCCCAGCGGGGGGGGCCAGGGACGTAATGAAATAAGAAGAGGCGCCATGAAATCTGGGGAGATACCATGGCCAACGCCATGACATCCACCCCCCCTAGTCATCCCCCCCCGCCTCTTTGCCGCCCCCGAAGGGGTGCTGCATTGGCCCCTCCCGAGAGAGCTCCGGGGAGGACAGTGCGGCACGACGCCGCGGGTCCCCCTGGAGTTCGGTGGGGCGTGTCCTCCTACAGGCGGATTGTGGACGAAACAAAAACAAATCGTTCGACAAATAGTTACCCTTCCAACAAAACAACTGAAAATCGTCACCAGACTATTATTAGCTTTATTACTACTTTTGAGTATTCCCCCTGTAGAGGGACAGGTCCGACTGAACCCTATCGCGGTCCGTCTTCTGACCGTCCTGGGGCCGAGACGGCCCTTGGCTGGCCCCCAGAGAGCTGTGGCACGAGGGCGGCCGTGCCGGCGTGGACGCCAGCGGACAGGGACGATATTTGTATCGTCTCAGTGTTGCCGGTTTTGTTTTAGCTCGGGCATGTCCTCCTACAGGCGGACTTTGGACGAAACATCGTCCCCTAACTATTCTTTGAACATCCTTGAATCTTCCTCCTGTTGAGGGACGTGCCCGGCTCAAACATGGGCGGGTGTCTGGGTCCCGCCCTTGTCTGGCACTGCGACGCCGAACAAGACCACGGCCAGCATTTTCGGGCCTGCGGTGGACCCATCGGAAGCTCAACAAAACTCGGGCCTAGAGGTGGTGGAGGAAGGGTCCTTTGCACCACGGTGTTGCCTTCTGGTCTCGCGGCCCTGTTCTGGCCGGGGCTCTCACGGGATCGATGCTGCTCGAAACATGAGCTGACGCAGACAGATGGGGTCCATGGCTACTGTCGCGACTTCGTCACGGCTGTATTCTTTGACCACGTCGATATCCTGGGCCGCCTTTCCCCCCGAGTCCAAGATTGGTAGACATGCCCTCCTCGCTTAGCCAGGATGTCGGCCAAGAGCCAGGATCGGATAAGTGGCGTCAATCGAGAAAACGTGTACTTATGATCAGGCGTATGTGCATAAGCAATGCTCGTCAAACCCAAGCGTATGGCGACAATGCTCCACTGCGGTATGATCCAGCGCTGTCACTGCATACTATGGTGAGCATTTCCTGTTGCGCGTTTTTGCTTGAAGCGTTCATGTGCAGAGGGGAGAGGAGGAGGACGAGGAGGAGGAGGAGATGGAGGAGGAGGAGACGGAGGAGGAGGAGGAGGAAGAGGAGAAGGAGGAGGAGGAGGAGGAGGAGGAGGAGGAGGAGTAGGAGAACGACAGGAGGAGGATGCGGAGGTGGAGGAGGAGGAAGAGGAGGAGGAGGGTAATGGGAGGACTTAAGAAGGAGGAGGAGGAGGAGAAGGAGGATGAGGAGGACCAGAGTAAACCGAAGAATCATCAACGATGTTGGAATTAACCCTTCCTCCAAGCTCCCTCCTCAGAGGCCCCTACAACGGTTCATTTCCATTGAGGGAACTGCCTCGTTGGAGGACAACCGGTTGAGGATCCTGAAGCATGCCAAAACATTGTTCTCGGGATTTCACCGCTACGTGTCAACCTGACTGCTGCGTCTTGACGACCCGGATTCGTGCCAGGGCGCCATCTTTGGGAATTCAGCACCACTAATCAAAAAAAAACATTGCACCCGCAAAATCCGGAATCCCGCAAAACACAATTTCTGGTACGTTGATCATGGGAATCCGTGAAACCCTTGCAAAGTTTGAAGGCGAATGCGCGCGGCGCGAAAGCGAGAACCACGTTTTGAAAAAGAACCGCCCTCAATCCGCCAAACTCTTGCAAATGTTTCAAAACGAATGTGCGCGGCGCTAATGCGAGAACCACATTTTGAAAACGGCCCGCCCTCAACCCGTGAACCTCTTGCGAATGCTTAAAACGAATGTGCGCGGCGCTAAAACGAGAGCCACATGTTGAAAAGGAACCGCCCACATTCCGTGAAACTTTTGCAAATGCTCAAAACGAATGCGCGCGGCGCTAAGACGATAACCACATCTTGAAAACACCCCCACCTTCAATCCGTGAAACTCTTGCACATGTTAAAAAACTGATGTGCGCGGCGCGAAGGCGAGAGCCAAATTTTGAAAACGACCCCGCCTCAATCCGTGAAGTTCTTGCAGACTTCTCAACAGAAATGCACGCGGCGCTAAGGCGAGAACCACAGTTTGAAAACGAACCGCCCTCAATCCGTCATACTCTTGCAATTTCTTCGAAAGAGTGTGCGCGGCGCTAGGGCGAGAGCACAATTTTGAGAAAAACGCCGTCCATCTGTGAATCTGTTGCCACACTTTAAGCTTCAGAATCATAAATGGTAGGGAAGTCTCAGGCGAAACGCCCGGCCCGCCTTGAAAACTGGCCTCGGGGTGCGACAGGGAGAAGTTATCTACAAGGAGAAGGAATGGAGGAGGAGGAGGAGGAGGAGGAGGAGGAGGAGGAGGAGGAGGAGACCAGGGCAGAGGACAACCGCCCGACATCATCTCACGAGTCAGCAGGCACGGCAGGCGGAGTCTCAAGCACCAGTGCAGTCGTGGAGCGGGGCGGGGGGGAAGTTCAGGAAGAGAGAAGCCTGGGGAGGAGCTCCCGAGGCGAGCTCCCGGTGGCGCACCCGCCCGAACCACGCGCACGCCGCGCCGAGCAGTTGGACTGAGCCTGGAGCGCAGTCACCGGAGGTGGTGAAGAGCAGTTCTGCCGCACCCCCCAGAGTGCTAAACGGCCGTGCTGGCGAGCGGCGGGTGCTCGCAGAGTGGCGACGCACGCTTGCCAGCCGTGCATGCGAGCGCTTCAAATGTCACGTCTGCGCAGTGACGTCTCGTGGGGACATTGGTTCTTCGTGCGGCAGTTTCCTGCCTTGGCGACGTGGGCCTTGCCTCTGACACCGTCCAGAAGCTCTCGACCCCATCATCCATGTGGATCTACCAGCTACACGCAGGAGCGACCCTGGGCAAAATGGACCTTCGGTGCGCGGCGTTCGTGGGGCGCGGGGGTGCCAAATCCAGGCCCGCATGCCAGTGGTGGGGGACACCTGTGATCCCGCACCAGGCCATTCTGGCGAAGGGCCACCCTTACGCTAAGGTCAGGCATGTCCCTCTACAGGCGGATTTTGGACTACAGGTCAAAAATACCCGAAATATGATCAAACATAAGCAGAAATACTAAAATAACAATATCCCCCGACTATTTTGCCTATGCTTGAATGTTCTTCCTGTAGAGGGACACGCCCGACTTAAACATAGCGCCGCGGGTTGCCTTCTGTGGGCCCCGAGGCCCAAACGATCCCCCCCCGGCCCGACTCCTCTCGGACACCATCCCGACCAATTCCTCGAGCTGCGTCCGGCCGAGGGAGGGCCCGTCAGGAGCCCACACAGGGCAGGGCAGGCTTGCATATGCACCAGTACCTCCGACAGGGTGACATTTCAAGACCTCGACCCCTGGAGGCCTCGGCCCCTTCCACGCACGATCG
>CAUYUJ010002634.1:7500-25000 GCA_963575745.1 Prorocentrum cordatum
TCGTCCTCCTCCTCCTCCTCCTCCTTATGCTCCTCGTCCTCCTCCTGATCACCTCCTCCCCCCCCTCTTCCTCTCCTCCTCCCCGTCCTTCTCGTCACCCTCCTCCCCCTCCTCCTCCTTTTCCTCCGTCACCCTCCTCCGCCTCCTCATCCTCCTCCTCCTTCACCTTCCTCCTCGTCCTCCTCCTCCTCCTCCTCCTTATGCTCCTCGTCCTCCTCCTGATCACCTCCTCCCCCCCCTCTTCCGTCTCCTCCTTCGCCTCCTCCTGTGATCCTGTGGTCCTCTGGCGGACAGGTACACCTCCCACAGGGCGCACGGGCCGCTGGAAAAGGGGCAAGAGGGGCGAAGGGGGGTGGACGGTGGAGCAACCCGCCAGGCAGGAAAAGTGACCTGACTAGGGTTGCCTGGGCGGGGCTGGCCAACCCTTCCCGAACGATTTGCGGGTCGAGGGGTCCACCCCCTTCTTTAAATGCGCCAACGACTGGCTAGCACCTTTGTTCCTGGGTCCCTTGTGGCAAACCTCGATGAGATGCTTGGAGCGCATAGAGCCGTACGCTCCGCACTGCCTGCACCACACGATCTCTCCGCGGCCAATCCACAGCATGTGGGTGCTGTGAGCTGAGCGCGCGAGCCTGGGAACCCCGCTGCATGGAGCCATGCGCAGCCCTGTCCGTGAAGCCGCTTTGCCCCCACAGGTGGCACAACAAAACCGATGATAAGATTTCCCACACCTACGGACGTCATGGCCGTTGGGATTGGAAACCAACTGCCGGGGGCTGGGTCGGGGCCTCTTGGGAGCCCTAACCTTTTCCACATCTGGAAAATTCCTCTCCGAGAGAGCACATAACACCGAAGCCTGCAACGGTCCTACCATACGAACCTGCTCAGAAAGGGAAGCGTAACGGTCCTTGATCAGGGGACGGTGTGGGTGGCAACGGGCACCCCTCTCCGCCAACCTGTCCGCCTCCCTTTTTCCCTTCCAGGCCCAGATCGGGTGACCCCTCTCGAGGGCCTTGATCAAGCTGGGGTGGGAATTACTTTTTATGAGGATTCTGTTCTCCCGTCGTATGTCCTCGCCGTTCTGGAAGATGCGGGACCACAGCTCGCTGAAGGCCAGGCGCTCGAGATTATGCTGCGGCCCTCGCTCCCGCACATCGATGACAAGCTTGCAGTCCGTGACAACAGCGACAGGGCCAGCACCGCACATCTGGAAGGCCATCCGAAGAGCATAAATCTCCCCTCCTCCTGCCTCCTGGACGGGGTGGGGGGGGGGCCCGTAGCAAGAGCCGGTGATGTCACACGTGTCGCTGGCCATGCCGACGACCGCCCATCCTGCCCGAGCGAAGGGCAGCTCGGGGTCGATCGCCGAGCCATCGATGCACATGCGCACCTGAAACACGCCATTTTGCTGGTACTTCTCCCGCTGGATGGCTGGCGCCTGGAGCCCACATGGCCAGCCTGCCTCTGGGGTGCACACCAGACACCTACCGTAAAATATGGGGTCAGCTCATGCTGCGTTGGCCTGGGTGACCGCATCGTCGACATCCATGCTCTGGCGCAGCAAGTATGTGCCCATGCAGCGATAAAGCCGGCGGGTCGGGGTTCCTGCTGCCACCTTGCACCGCTGGCAGTCAGGTCGGATCGCGCGCCCGTCGAGATACAGAGCGCGTTGGGTCGGGTAACCTCCAGCCACTAGTCCCGATAACAGCCTGGCCTTGAGGTCCCCCTGGGCCCCTCCACGCCTGAACTCCGTGATCAGCGAGGCCAGGGGCTTGATGAGGGGGGGGGCTCCCACCGCGCCCCAGACTTTACTGCCCACTCTGAACCCCATGGAGTCCCAGGCGTCCTGCTGGATGAGCTTGGTGAGAGACCTCTTCCCAATATCCAAGACGTCCACCTCCTTCTTGCCTCTGGTGAGCCACTGGTGCCAACTGGGGGCCTCCCGCCCCAGCCGCTTCAGGGCAAGCGCGACGGCCCCAGCAGGCCCACGGACATCGTGCCAGGCGAAGGATGGGGCCGTCTGGGCCGCCGAAAAAACACGCGCGCATTGTCTCCGCATCAGCCCATCCTTCACGAGCTGCGCGGCTCCAGGCTATCAGCGGCAAAATATTGGCCTGAAGCCCTGGGTCTGAGGCTGGGTTACTGGATAGCATGAACTCCAACGTACGGCTTCGTCCCTTGGCAGTACCGAGCGAAGCATATGCCAGGGCCGCTCGCAGCCCCTTGATGCGACTGCCCGTTATGCCTCTGACACACGTACCGTGCAGCCCTGCTGGGAGCGCACCACTACGGACGACCTTCATCAGGCCGTGGAACGAGCTCCTCAAACTTCGGAATTTCGCAAGCCTAGCTCTGATCTGGCCGAATCTGGCGTTGAGCACCTTCTTGGACTTCAGCCCCTTGGGCCTCATTCCGAAATCGCAACCGGGATTCCGAGCGGCATCGACGGCCTGAAAACCCCAGCGTTCAAGGCGCTTGGCCACACCTCGGGCCACCTCCTTGCAGAGCGAGACGATTTTTCCCTTAGATTCAGATATGACCGGGCAGAGCTCTTCCAAAATCTCGCAGAGGTGGGCTGTCGCGTTGCCAAGGCCCACCTGCGCAAACTTCGCGGAGCCTGACATGAACAGCGTGATATCGTCAACTACGTTGAAGGGGAAGACTGTCGGCCACTTTTCAACCATAGAGCCCAGGGGGGCCATGCGAAACAACCTCAGGAGGCTGGTGGCGAAGGGGCAACCTGCAAGCATTGACTGGTGAACCTGCGTGACCATGGAGCAAACGCCTGCCAGGCTCAGCGCACGAGGGCCACGGTATTGCTGCAGACGCACGCGCAGCCTGTACAACGGGAAGTTCCACATCACCGCTGCCTCGATCAGGGGGTAATGACATACCTTCTCATAGGCCTTGGTGAGATCCATGAGGGATATCCCCGTGGTGCCTCCCTGGAGGTTGACATACTCGACAGACAGCGACTGCTCCCAGACGGCCTGCTCACAAACGCGCCCTTGGACACCGGTAGTCTCTGTAGCGGTCCCGTTCCCAAGACACCGCTTCAGCTCTATTGATCTTCCCGAAGACCCTCGACACAGCAGTCATGATACCGATGGGCCGATAGCCCCCCTGAGGTTTCAACAACTGCGCCAAGAGAACCAGGGAGATACAGGAACTCAGAAACCCGTCGACCTCCTGCCAGTGCCAGAGGAGCCCCAGACACTCCAGAGCCCCATCAGAGAGGTTGCCGAACCCGCGGAGGTGGAGCATGTCGGCCCACATGGCAGTGGAGGACTTGAAACTCTTTGCAGCTGCTCGTATCTCGGCTGGCTGTCGGGGAGCTGGGCAAAGATCGGCGACTTCCAGTCCTCTTTCCTGGGCCTGCTCCTGAAGTTTCTGGTTCAGAAACGGGAGAGGGTCTGGGAACTGGCCAGCCTTAGGGCGGGGGCCCAGACCTGGATCCAGAAATTGAGCAGCTCATCCACCTACTGCTGAGGCCCTGGCGGGGGGGGCCCTTCGAGGCTGACGCTGGAGTTCCAGCCGACAGCGGGCTTGGAGTACTTGCGGGCGTTCCCCCCTTCCTGGCTGACGGCTTCGGCTACCCACTGCCGCCACCTGGCTCCACGCTCGCTCTTGAAGCGCGACTCGCACTTCGTGGCGAGCTTGGTGGCCCGCGCAAGCACGTCGTGCCACTCCTTTGTAGTGTGCAGGAACAGAGTGTCGAGCGGTGGCAGCCAACCTTCCCACTCTTTACAGTTGAGCAGCCTTGCAGGTCCCTCGGTAAGCCTGTTGATCAGTCTCACGCATTCCCCGTCGCCCCAAGAAGCACCTTTCTTAGAGATCTGGTAGAGCTCGAGAGCCCAATTTGCGACCTGCCTCCAGCCCCTGGACTCAGCGGACCCCGCGGGATAAGCGCCCCCTGCAACCCGAAGAGCAGGCGCCCGCGCAAAGTTGGGAGGCTGGCCTCGTCCGCGGCACTTGGGGCGCTCGAGCGGGTCGATGGCGTGAGCCTCCAACAGTTCATCCTCCATCTTCTGGAAGAAGGCCAAACAGGTAGCGTCTAACTTCTGCTGGGAGCCGCGCGCGCTGGCAGCAGAGATAAGCTCTGACCAGTCTGGCGGCTCTGGTGCTGGGCCGACTGGGAGATCGCGAGGGAAGGCACGCGGCCTACGCAGCACCCGAACTTTCGAGTCCAGCGGCTGGCCTGACAAAGTGAGGGCGATAGGCCAGTGCGTCTTGATACCTGAGTCCTCGTTTCTCTGCAATTCCTTCGACGACCTTCTGCAGAGCCCCAGTGATGATGAAGAAAGCAATGCGACGCCAAGACTTCCCCGTCGAGCGGCACGTTGGCTCCGAAGTCGAAACGATACAGCCTCCAAGACGCTCAGGCCAACCCCCATCCGAAAGCTGCGCTGGAGTGCAGTTCCAGCCAGCGCCCATAACGAAAGGGATGCCCATGCCAAAGAGGTATTCCCCAAGACGCGCTAGGATCTGACTCCCTTCTGGCCCCAGGGGGTCCTTCTCGTCCAGGTACACAGTGACTCCCAAGAAACCGCCTTCGATGAACGCGTGAATGTAAGTCACCTTGGTCCGATGGGGGCTGGACAGTGCACGCGTGACATTGGGGGGCTTCCCCGTGCCAATATGCCTGCGCACAGCAACCCCCGCTCCTGATGATACTCCGCCAGCCTCTGTGGCCACCGAGGCGTTCAGCGCGACGTCCCAACCTAGCTTCTGTAAGGAGTCCTCCTTAGCCTGCACAGAGTCACATAGCACCCCGACCTCCCGGAGGAACACCACTGAGGCCTCCGTCTCCTTCGCAAGGCACGGCAATAACGATCCCCAGGATGCCGTATTGCACGTCTCCACTAGGAGACGTCGGGCTCTGCGCTGGCGACCGCGAGAGGACCTACCTGGGGCCTGTACAAGGGGCTCTCTCGGAAGGGGGCTGCGGCAACTGAAGCCGGGACGATTGCTGGCGCCGCTGAGCGGCGCCAGTGGCACGGCGCCTAGGGCCCCCAGGTGGCCCCGAGGGGCCCTGACATGGCGCTGATGAGGCAGAAGAACGTGAGCCCCGGCCTCCACGCACAGGATGAAGCGCGGCTCTGTGTACCTCCCCCTCAGGTCCGCGACTTTTTTTTTTTTTTTTTTTTTTTTTTTTTTTTTTTTTTTTTTTTTTTTTTTTTTTTTTTTTTTTTTTTTTTTTTTTTTTTTTTTTTTTTTTTTTATAATTTCTTTCTTTTTGTGTTTTCTTCTTATTCTCGAAACGCGGTTGAGCAAAACGCGAGGAGGAGAGGGGAACGCCAGGGACGTCGTGACCCTGTTGGCGACGATCGATCCCGCGGAAAGTGAAGCTCCTGTGGCGCTGCCCCCACCCCTCCAGCGATTCCCAGCCGAGGCGGGTTCCTGGGCTCCTCCGAACCCAGTCCTCGCAGGCGCCACCTCCTCGGGGAGGTCTCCACCTTCTCTGGAGCTGGGGGGCCCACGCCCGTCGACGCGGAACCCGACGCCGTCGTGGAAGCCCCTGAACATGCTGCCGCCGTCGCAGCCGCAGATGTAGACTGATTTGGCGCCACTGCTGGCGCCCCTGCGGGCGCTACGCAGGCTGCTCGGCCGCCAGTGCCACTAGGAACACGACCCTGGCTTGTCCTCCTTTCCCGCAGGTTTGAGCAGGCCTTGGGCTCGGGCGCGGGGATCAGGCCCTCCGATGACTTTGCCCTTGCCCTTGCCCATGCCCATGACTCCTGCCACAGCTGGAGGATTGCCCTCTGGCGCTGCGGCAGGCTCGCCTGCGGTGGCGCTGGTGGGACCAGTCTCGCCCTCGTCAGTTTTGCGCTTCTTGCCCTGGAGGCGCTCCTTCGCTGAGTTGGCCTTCTCTCGGGCCCTGCCGAACAGCTCCGTGGCAGACCGTGACAGGTTGCCCAGCAACTCTTTCCCCCTCTTCTTGGCCTGTTCCAAGTCGGACTCCTCGACGCCCACGTAGTCGATGTCGGCCAGACCGAAGAGAGACTCCACACCGCTGAACTTGATGACCGCTTTCCCGTCCAGAAGCTGGCCAAGGCTGATCGAAAGCACCCCCTCTGTCCCTGGCTCCTCGGCGGGGGCGACCGCCGCGTGGAGCTCCTTGATGGCTTGGGAAAAAGGTCTCGTCACCAACTGCAAGCTTCGTGCGCGTCGTTTCCACCTTGGTCCGCTGCTCGTCGAAGTTCGCCTGCAGGGCCTCGAGAGCGTCGCGCTGGTCGAGGAGCTGTTGCTCGAGCCGCTTGATCTCCTGACCAGCCTTGTCAGCGCGGGCCTTTGGCGGGACAGGTGGTTGTGGGAGCGAAGCCTTCCATGCCAACTCATACTGCTTTGCCAGCTGTGCGTTTCCTGCCTTGCGGGCCAACAAGGTGAACTGCTGCACCTCGGACTCAGCGAGGCCTGCCACAGACGGAAGAGCGCCGGGAGGAGCACCCTCGGCCACGCACGACTGGCCTTTCGCCTTGCCCTTGGACTTGGCGTTGCCGCCGTTGGCGTCCGCATTCTTGGCGTCGTCCGCTGGCTTGACATGCCCTTGCTTCCAGTGACGGCCGCAGTGCTTGCACTCCGGCATGCTCCACTGATTTTTCCCGCAGCCACCGGGCTCGCAGCGCCAGCGCGATAGATTGTCTCGCCAGGGGGCGCCACGCGACATGGCCCACTGGAAAGAGAAGACGCGCGAGACCTCACCGTGCTCGACGTGCACAGTGAGGCGTGACCTTGCAGACCTGCTGGCCCACAAGGGAAAGAAGAGATGCAGACTCCTGGCTGGGCGCCCGCCTGTGGAGCCCGCGGGCGCGTCGGGCGCCCCCTCGGGCGCGGGGGGGTCCACAGATGTTACTTGAGCCAAAATGGCTACGGATCCCTTTCCTTCGCCACCTCCTCCTCCTCCTCGTCCTCTTCCTCCTTATCCTTCCCCTCCTCGTCCTCCTCCTCCTCCTCGTCCTCCTCCTCCTCCTCTTGCTCGTTCTCGTCCTCGTCCTCCGCCCCCCCCTCCCCCTTCGCAACATAAGAAATGTGCATGCGACTCCGCTCTAGCCCGCGATGGCGCCCATGCGATGCCATGCCCCCCCGCGCGTGCGGTTTTTATGCACGAGATTCCATGGAATTGGATGGTCGTTTGGGCGCGTTGCTCAACATGGTGTTTTCGCTGAAACGCTGGCCTCAGGTTTTGGCTTCTGCTCGTTCCGAATCGTGCTCCCGCTGCGACGCTGGCCTCATTGCCGCGCGTCCGCTCGTTCTGAATCGTTTTCCCGCTGCAGCGCTAGCCCCATTACCTGGTTGCCATGCGTCTGCTATCGCCCGAAAATGTTCGGTCCTGCACTATGTTGCTCACGCTGCAGCGCTGGCCCCAATTTTGCGCCAATGCTTGTTCCAAAACGTGCTCCCGCTGCAACGCGGGCGTTGTCAGCCATTCCGCATTAGCCTCAAATCTAGAATTATGCGAATCGAGTTCCCCGCAACATAATGTCGAGGGCTTCATGGGATCAATGTGGCAAACTAATGACAACATGAATGGGAAGGCCATCGCGAAAGTACCTGCGAACGAAACGACATACGAAGGCAAGGAGGGGGCGCAGCATGGAAGAAGACAACGTCTGGAGGAGTGCGAGGGCTACGACACCTAATACATAACATGGCGTTCGAATTCCCTCCCCGCTCAGGCGAGGCCTACTTGGAGGAGTGTGAGTGAGGGGCACGAAACCTCATATAACATGGCTTGAAGCACCCTCCTCGCTCAGGCAAGGCCTCCCTGGAGAAGTGGGAGGGGCGCGAAACCTGATACGCAACACTGCTTTTGAATACCCTCCTCGCTAAGACGCCCCCCCCCCCCCCCCCCCGGAGGAGCGGGAGGGGCGCGAAACGTGATGCATAATACGGTTCTCGAATTCCCTACTCGCTCAGGCGGGGCCTCCCTGGAGGAGTGGGATGGGCACGACGCCTAATATCAAAAACGGTGTTCGACGACCCTCCTCGCTCAGGCGGGGCCGCCCTGGAGGAGTGAGAGGGGCGCGACACCTGCTAAAAACATTGTTTTCGAATGCCCTGGGTCTGGGTCTGAGGCTGGGTTACTGGATAGCATGACCTCCAACGCACGGCTTCGTCCCTTGGCAGTGCCGAGCGAAGCGTATGCCAGGGCCGCCCGCAGCCCCTTGATGCGACTGTCCGTCATGCCTCTAACACGCGTACCGTGCAGCCCTGCTGGGAGCGCACCACCACGGACGACCTTCATCGGGCCGTGGAACGAGCTCCTCAAACTTGGGAATCTCGCAAGCCTAGCTCTGATCTGGCCGAATCTGGCGTTGAGCACCTTCTTGGACTTCAGCCCCTTGGGCCTCATTCCGAAATCGCAACCGGGATTCCGAGCGGCATCGACGGCCTGAAAACACCAGCGTTCAAGGCGCGTGGCCACACCTCGGGCCGCCTCCATGCAGGGCGAGGCGATTTTTCCATTGGGTTCACATATGACCAGGCAGAGCTTCTCCAAAATCTCGCAGAGGTGGGCTGTCGCGTTGCCAAGGCCCACCTGCGCAAACTTCGCGGAGCCTGACATGAACAGCGCGATGTCGTCAACTACGTTGAAGGGGAAGACCGTCGGCCACTTTTCAACCATAGAGCCCGGGGGGCCATGAGAAAGAACCTCAGGAGGCTGGTGGCGAAGGGGCAACCTGCAAGCATTGACTGGTGAACCTGCGTGACCATGGAGCAAACGCCTGCCAGGCTCAGCGCACGAGGGCCACGGTATTGCTGCAGACGCACGCGCAGCCTGTACAACGGGAAGTTCCACTTCACGGCTGCCTCGATCAGGGGGTAATGGCCTACCTTATCATAGGCCTTGGTGATATCCATGAGGGAAATCCCCGCGGTGCCTCCCTGGAGGTTGACATGCTCGACAGACAGCGACTGCTCCCAGACGGCCTGCTCACAAACGCGTCCTTGGACACCGTGCTGGTAGTCTCTGTAGTGGTCCCGTTCCCAAGATACCGCTTCAGCTCTATTGATCTTCCCGAAGACCCTCGACACAGCAGTCATGATACCGATGGGCCGATAGCCCCCCTCAGGTTTCAACAACTGCGCCAAGAGAACCAGGGAGATACAGGAACTCAGAAACCCGTCGACCTCCTGCCAGTACCGGAGGAGCCCCAGACACTCCAGAGCCCCATCAGAGAGGTTGCCGAACCCGCGGAGGTGGAGCATGTCGGCCCCCATGGCGGTGGAGGACTTGAAACTCTTTGCAGCTGCTCGTATCTCGGCTGGCTGTCGGGGAGCTGGGCAAAGATCGGCGACTTCCAGTCCTCTCTCCTGGGCCTGCTCCTGAAGCTTCTGGTTCTGAAACGGGAGAGGGTCTGGGAACTGGCCAGCCTTAGGGCGGGGGCCCAGACCTGGATCCAGAAGTTGAGCAGCTCATCCACCTACTGCTGAGGCCCTGGCGGGGGGGGGGGGGGGGCCTTCGAGGCTGACACTGGAGTTCCAGCCGACAGCGGGCTTGGAGTACTTGTGGGCGTTCCCCCCGCCCTGGCTGACGGCTTCGGCTACCCGCTGCCGCCGCCTGGCTCCGCGCTCGCTCTTGAAGCGCGACTCGCACTTAGTGGCGAGCTTGGTGGCCCGCGCAAACACGTCGTGCCACTCCTTGGTAGTGCACGGGGACAGAGTGTCGAGCGGTGGCAGCCAACCTTCCCACTCTTTACAGTTGAGCAGCCTTGCAGGTCCCTTGGTAAGCCTGTTGATCAGTCTCACACATTCCCCGTCGCCCCAAGAAGCACCCTTCTTAGGGATCTGGTAGAGCTCGAGAGCCCAATTTGCGACCTGCCTCCAGCCCCTGGACTCAGCGGACCCCGCGGGATAAGCGCCTCCTGCAACCCGAAGAGCAGGCGCCCACACAAGCTTGGGAGGCTGGCCTCGTCCACGGTACTTGGGGCGCTCGAGCGGGCCGATGGCGCGAGCCTCCAACAGTTCATCCTCCATCTTCTGGAAGAAGGCCAAAAAGGTAGCGTCTAACTTCTGCTGGGAGCCGCGCGCGCTGGCAGCAGAGATAAGCTCTGACCAGTCTGGCGGCTCTGGCGCTGGGCCGACTGGGAGATCTCGAGGGAAGGCGCGCGGCCTACGCAGCACCCGAACTTTCGAGCCCAGCGGCTGGCCTGACAAAGTGAGGGTGATAGGCTAGTGCGTCTTGGTACCTGAGTCCCCGTTTCTCTGTATATTCCTTCGACGACCTTCTGCAGAGCCCCATCGATGACGAAGAAAGCAATGCGACGCCAAGACATCCCCGTCGAGCGGCACGTTGGCTCCGAAGTCGAAACGATACAGCCTCCAAGACGCTCAGGCCAACCCCCGTCCGAAAGTTGCTCTGGGGTGCAGTTCCAGTCAGCGCCTATAATGAAAGGGATGCCCATGCCAAAGAGGTATTCCCCAAGACGCGCTAGGATCTGACTCCCTTCTGGCCCCAGGGGGTCCTTTTCGTCCAGGTACACAGTGACTCCCAAGAAACCGCCTTCGATGAACGTGTTAATGTAAGTCACCTTGACCCGATGGGGGCTGGGCAGTGCACGCGTGACATTGGGGGGCTTCCCCATGCCAATATGCCTGCGCACAGCAATCCCCGCTCCTGATGATGCTCCGCCAGCCTCTGCGGCCACCGAGGCGTTCAGCGCGACGTCCCAACCTAGCTTCTTCAAGGAGTCCTCCTTAGCCTGCACAGAGCCACCTAGCACCCCGACCTCCTGGAGGAACACCACTGAGGCCTCCGTCTCCTTCGCAAGGCACGGCAATAACGATCCCCGGGATGCCGTATTGCACGTCTCCACGAGGAAACGTCGGGCTCTGCGCTGGCGACCGCGAGAGGACCTACCTGGGGCCTGTGCAGGGGGCTCTCTCGGAGGGGGCTGCGGCAACTGAAGCTGAAACGATTGCTGGCGCCGCTGAGCGGCGCCAGTTGCACGGCGCCTAGGACCCCCAGGTGGCCCCGAGGGGCCCTCGCATGGCGCTGACGAGGCAGGGGAACGTGAGCCCCGGCCTCCACGCACAGGATGAAGCGCGGCTCTGTGCACCTCTCCCCCAGGTCCGTGACGCTGTTTTTTTTTTTTTTTGTTCGAAACGTGGTTGAGCAAAACGCGAGGAGAAGAGGGGGGCGCCAGGAACGTCGTGACCCCGTTGGCGACGATCCCGCGGAAAGTGAAGCTCCTGTGGCGCCCCCCCCAGCCCCATCCAGCGATCCCCAACCGAGGGGGTCTTCCTGCGGGTTCCTGGGCTCCTCCGAACCCAGTCCGCGCAGGTGCCAGCTCCTCGGGGAGGTCTCCACCTTCTCTGGAGCCGGGGGGCCCACGCCCGTCGACGCGGAACCCGACTGATTTGGCGCCACTGCTGGCGCCCCTGCGGGCGCTACGCAGGCTGCTCGGCCGCCAGTGCCACTAGGAACACGACCCTGGCTTGTCCTCCTTTCCCGCAGGTTTGAGCAGGCCTTGGGCTCGGGCGCGGGGATCAGGCCCTCCGATGACTTTGCCCTTGCCCTTGCCCATGCCAACGACTCCTGCCACAGCTGGAGGATTGCCCTCTGACGCTGCGGCAGGCTCGCCTGCGGTGGCGCTGGTGGGACCAGTCTCGCCCTCGTCAGTTTTGCGCTTCTTGCCCTGGAGGCGCTCCTTGACCTTCTCGTGATCGGCCTTCGCGGAGTTGGCTTTCTCTCGGGCCTTGCCGAACAGCTCCATGGCAGACCGTGACAGGTTGTCCAGCAGCTCTTTCTCCCTCTTCTTGGCCTGTTCCAAATCGGACTCCTCGACATCCACATAGTCGATGTCGGCCAGACCGAAGAGAGACTCCACACCGCTGAACTTGATGACAGCTTTCCCGTCCAGAAGCTGGTCAAGGCTGATCGAAAGCACCTCCTCTGCCCCTGGCTCCTTGGCGGGGACGACCGCCGCGTGGAGCTCCTTGATGGCTTGGGAGTAGGTCTCGTCAGCAACTGCAAGCTTCGTGCGTGTCGTTTCCACCTTGGTCCGCTGCTCGTCGAGCTCCGCCTGCAGGGCCTCGAGAGCGTCGCACTGGTCGAGGAGCTGTTGCTCGAGCCGCTTGATCTCCTGACCAGCCTTGTCAGCGCGGGCCTTTGGCGGGACAGGTGGTTGTGGAAGCGAAGCCTTCCATGCCAACTCATACTGCTTTGCCAGCTGTGCGTTTCCTGCCTTGCGGGCCAACAGGATGAACTGCTGCACCTCGGACTCAGCGAGGCCTGCCACAGACGGAAGAGCGCCAGGAGGAGCACCCTCGGCCACGCCCGACTGGCCTTTCGCCTTGCCCTTGGACTTGGCTTTGCCGCCGTTGGTGTCCGCATTCTTGGCGTCGTCCGCTGGCTTGACACGCCCTTGCTTCCAATGACGGCCGCAGTGCTTGCACTCCGGCATACTCCACAGATTTTTCCCGCAGCCACAAGACTCACAGCGCCAGCGCGATAGATTGTCTCGCCAGGGGGCGCCATACGACATGGCCCACTGGAAAGAGAAGACGCGCGAGACCTTACCGTACTCGAGGTGCACAGTGAGGTGTGACCTTGCAGACCTTCTGGCCCACAACGGAAAGAAGAGATGCAGACTCCTGGCTGGGCAGCCGCCTGTGGAGCCTGCGGGCACGTCGGACGCCTCCTCGGGTGTGGGGGACTCCACAGATGTTACTTGAGCCAAAATGGCTACGGATCCCTTTCCTTCGCTTCCTCCTCCTCCTCCTCGTCCTCCTCCTCCTTATCCTTCCCCTCCTCCTCCTCCTCCTCCTCCTCCTCCTCGTCCTCCTCCTCCTCCTCCTCCTCCTCTTGCTTGTTCTCGTCCTCGTCCTCGTCCTCGTCCTCCGCCTCCCCCTTCACAACATAAGAAATGTGCATACGACTCCGCTCTAGCCCGTGATGGCGTCCATACGATGCCATGCCCCCCTGCGCGTACGGTTTTTATACACAAGATTCCATGGAATTGGATGGTCGTTTGGGTGTGTTGCTCAACATGGTGTTTTCGCTGAAACGCTGGCCTCATGTATTGGCTTCTGCTCGTTCCGAATCGTGCTCCCGCTGCAACGCTGGCCTCATTGCCGCACGTCCGCTCGTTCTGAATCGTGTTCCCGCTGCAGCGCTAGCCCCATTACCTGGCTGCCATGCGCCTGTTATCGTCCGAAAATGTTCGGTCCTGCACTATGTTGCTTACGCTGCAGCGCTGGCCCCAATTTTGCGCCAATGGTTGTTCCAAAACGTGGTCCCGCTGCAACGCGGGCGTTGTCAGCCATTCCGCATTAGCATCAACTCTAGAATTATGCGAATGGAGTCCCCCACAACATAATGTTGAGGGCTTCATGGGATCAATGTGGCAAACTAATGACAACATGAATGGGAAGGCCATCGCGAAAGTACCTGCGAAAGAAACGGCATACGAAGGCAAGGAGGGGGCGCAGCATGGAGGAAGACAACGGCTGGAGGAGTGCGAGGGCTACGACACCTAATACATAACATGGTGTTCGAATTCCCTCCCCGCTCAGGCGAGGCCTACTTGGAGGAGTGTGAGGGGCACGAAACCTCACATATAACATGGCTTGAAGTACCCTCCTCGCTCAGTCAAGGCCTCCCTGGAGAAGTGGGAGGGGCACGAAACCTGATACGTAACACTGCGTTTGAATACCCTCCTCGCTAAGACGCCCCCCCGCCCCCCCTGGAGGAGTGGGAGGGGCACGAAACATGATACATAATACGGTTCTCGAATTCCCTACTCGCTCAGGCGGGGCCTCCCTGGAGGAGTGGGATGGGCACGACACCTAATATCTAAACCGGTGTTCGACGACCCTCCTCGCTCAGGCGGGGCCGCCCTGGAGGAGTGGGAGGGGCGCGACACCTGCTGAAAACATTGTTTTCGAATACCCTCCTCGCTCTGGCGGTGCCTCCTTGGAGGAGTGGGAGGAGCACGAAACCTCATACATAACGTGGTGTTTGAATCCCCAACTCGCTCAGGCGTGGCCTCCCTGGAGGAGTGGGAGGGGCACGAAACCCGATAACTTCCATAGTTTTCGAATCCCCTCCTCGCTCAGAGGGCCCCCCCCTGGAGGACTGGGAGGGGCACGACACCTGATACAAAACACTGGTTTCGAATACCCTCCTCGTTCAGGCGGGGCCTTCCTGGAGGAGTGGGAGGGGCACGAAACCTGATAACTAAAATGGTGTTCGAATACCTTCCTCGCTCAGGCGGGGCCTCCCTGGAGGAGTAGGAGGGCCACCCTTCTCGAATCCCCTTCTCGCTCAGGCGGGGCCTCCCTGGAGGAGTGTCAGGGGCACGACACCTGACAAGTAACATGGATGTTGAATAGCCTCCTCGCTCAGGCGGGGCCGTCCTGGAGGAGAGGGAGGGACATGCAACCTAATAAACAACATGGTTTTCCAATACCCTTTTCCGTCAGACGGGGCCTTCCTCGAAGACTGGGAGGGCACGAAACCTGATACATAACATGGTTTTCGAATCCCCTCCTCGCTCTGGCGGGGCCTTCCTGGAGTGGTAGGTATGGTATGGTAGCTTTGGTATGGTAGATGTGATATGGTATGGTCGGTTTGAACAGGTATGGTAGGTATGGTAGAGTGTGGCATAGTATGATAAGTATGGTATGGTATGGTAGGTTTGGTATGGTAGGCATGGTAGGTATGGTATGGCATGGTATGGTCGACATGGTATGGCAGGTGTGGTATGGAAGGTATGGTATAATAGGTAGGTCTGGTATTGGTATGGTACGCACTGGACTGGCATAGTAGGGAGGCGGGAGAAGGAGAGAAGCATAAGTAGAGGGTGTTCTAGGAAACCAAGAGCCCCACCACTCAGGATGTGGGACAGAGAAAGCCCTCGCAAGCTTGCGGGCCGCAGAATGCCCCCCCACTTCGGAACGGCGTAGTCTGGAGGCAGTATCGAGCGGGAGCACCGTTTCTGCTTTCAGAAAGGCGATGTTTAGGGGAACAAGAAGTGACATAAACATAACAACTCGGAGGTCCGCGCGGATTTCTCGGATCGGCGTTGGACCCCCCTCCCTGGCGCGCGGAGCGCGCCAGGGGCGGCGCGGGAGGCGCCGCCAGGGGGGCCCAGCGCCGATCCGAGAAATCCGCGCGGACCTCCGAGTTGTATGTTTATGCAACTTTATGTTTCCCTAGTTTCTGCTTTCGGAAGGCGATGTTGCAGGCAGAGTCAGCGGGTGCTCTCCATCAGCCCCGCCATGTGGGGAGCTCCTCGGGCAGCCCAGGGAGCTGAACAGGAAGCCGCGACTCCGAACCGGCCCAGGCAACTCGAAGACGACCCACTTACCCTCCAAGGACTCCGATGGCCCTGCCATGACATGCTGAGCGGTGTTCAGCTCTGCGCCGCTGTGCGATGCCATGCTGTGCGTTGCAATGCTTTGTGGCACAATGCGTCATTACGAGATGCCACGCCACGCTCTGACATTATATGCTCTGTCGTGCTCTTCTACGCCATGCCATGCCACGCCGTGCTCTGAGATGCATGGCACACCCTCCGGCAAATATTGCCCTGCTCGACATCCGACTGTGCAAGTAAAGAGAGAATCCACACAATTGTAAGGGATGGGGGAGGGGTGGACGTCAGATATGACGCGAGCACACCGAACTGATCCTCCTCCCCATCCTCCTCCTCCTCCTTCTCCTCCTCCTCCTCCTTCTGCTTCTCCTCCTCCTCCTCCACCCCCTCATCCTCCTCCTCCTCCTCCTCCTCCTCCTCCTCGGCCTCCTCCTCCTGCTCCTCCTCCTGCCCCTCCCCCCCCTCCTCCTGCTCCTCCTTCTCCTCCTCCGCCTCCTCCTCCTCATCTTCCTCCTCCTCCTCCTCCTCCTCCTCCCTCCCCCCTCCGCCTCCTCTCCTCCTCCTCCTCCTCCCTCTCCTCCTCCTCCACTCCTCCTTCTTCTCCTCCAACTTCTCCTCCTCATCCCCCTCCTCATTCGCCTCCTCCTTCGCCCCCTCATCCCCGTGCTCGTCCTCGTCCTTGTCCTCCCCTCCTCCTCCTCCTCCTCCTCTCCTCCTCTTCCTCCTCCTCCTCCTCTTCCTCCTCTCCTCCTCCCCCTCCTCTCCTCCTCCTCCTCCTCCTCGTCCTCGTCCTCCTGCTCCTCCTTCCTCTCCCTCCCTGCTCCTCGTCCTCCTCGTCCTCCTCCTCTCCTCCTCCTCCTCCTCCTCCTCCTCCTCCTCCTCCTCCCCCTCTTCCCTTCCTCCTCCCCGTCCTCGTCCTCCTCCTCCTCGTCCTTCTCCTCCTCCTCTTCCTCCTCCTCCTCCTCCTCCTCCTCCTCCGCCTCCTCTATTCTTTTTCCTTGCACACAATTTCTCCCTAACGCACCCCGAGGCCAAATTTTATGGCGGTCCGGGTGTTTCGCCTGTGAGTCCCTCACCAGTTACGACCCTGAATCTAAACATGGCCACAACATGGAGGGCGAGTCGTTTTCTAAATGTGGCTCTCGCCTGAGCGCCGCGCACATTCGTTTTTAAACTTCGCAAGGGTTTACGGATTGATGTCGGTCTGTTTTCAAAATGTGGTTCTCGCCTCAGCGCCGCTTGCATTCGCTTTAAACAGTTGCAAGAACTTTGCGGATTGAGGGCGGTTCCTTTTTCAAACTGTGGCTCTCGCCTCAGCGCCGCTCACATTCGTTTTTGGCATTTGCGAGAGTTTCACGGATTCCAGTGATCAGCGTACCAGAAATTGCGTGTTGGACGGATTCTGGATGAAGGCGCAACAGTTACGTTGATCCGCGGTGCTGAAGTCCCAGCAATGGCGTTCTGGCAAGATTCAAGATCGTCAAGACGCACTGGTCAGATAGGTCAGGCGTTGGAATCCCGAGGGCAATGTTTTGGCATGCTTCAGGGTCTTCAAACGGCAGTTCCATCAGTGGAAATGAACCGTTGTAGGGGCCTGTGAAGAGGGAGCCTGGAGGGAAGGTTTATTCCAACATCGTTGATGACTCTTGGGTTTACCACTGGTCCTCCTCCTCCTCCTCCTCCTCCTCCTCCTCCTCCTCTTCATCTTCCCTTCCTCCTCCTCCTCTTACTCCCCCTCCTCCTCCTGCTCCTCCTCCTTCACCCCCTCCTCCTCCTGCTCCTCCTCCTCCTCCCTCTCCTCCCTCTCCTCCTCCTCCTCCTCCTCCGCCTCCTCTTCCTCCTCCACCTCCTCCTCCTCCTCCTTCTCCTCTTCCTCCCCCTCCCCCCCCTCCCGTTCTCCACCTGGCCCCTCCGGCTGCGAGAAAGCGTCAGATCGCAATCGGCCGGGTGAGATCCTACGGAACGGGTCAGATCACAACCGCCAATCACAGCTGGGACGGGTAAGGTCCCAACCTCTCCAGGAGAATCCTTCGCGCATCTGAAAGATTATTAGAGATTCTGAAAGATGCAAAAAGTCTGAAAGATTCTGAGAGCTTCTGAGTGCTTCGGGGCTATACTGAGAGCTTCTGATGACTTGTGAAAAATTCTGAGTCGCTTCCACGGGCCTCTGGAACCTT
>CAUYUJ010002634.1:30000-57500 GCA_963575745.1 Prorocentrum cordatum
GCGACGGGGGGGCCCCAAGTGGGCCCGCACCCAGACTGAGTGGGGCCCAGGGGCACACAAAGGAATACACACGTTCCACGACTCCCCAAATTTTATGTATTTGGGGGATGTTCGTCTTCCCCCCCCCACTTTGCGCACGTTCCAATATACTCTCTGCGGAATCGACGATCCATTATGTCTGCGTTCTTTGTCCCTCCTGACATTATGTCATGCTGGCAAGGGGCACTCTCATCGGGAGCGGCAAAGAGGGGGGCGTCAAAGAGGGGGGGGTGCAAATCATGACCGGCGGCATGTGCGCGGCCCGGCGGGGGGGCCAGGGACGTAATGAAATAAGAAGAGGCGCCATGAAATCTGGGGAAATATCATGGCCCACGCCATGATATCCCCCCCCCCCCTAGTCATCACCCCCCTCTTTTCCGCCCCCGATCTCAGGAGCAGTCGACTGCTGCTGGACCCTCCCCGGGCCCATGTGGGCCATCCTCCAGGAGCCTCCCAAATTTGGTCGGAGGATCGTGCCGCACCGTCGGTCGATGCATCAACGTTGGTGATGCAGCCGCGACGTCGGCGTGGATAGCATCGGGCTCCACGCCGACCCGCACCGCCGATGCACCGGTGATACGGCGGCGACCCTCCGACCCCACCTGCTCTGACCCCGTCTGCAAGGCACGGAGCATTCTCCCCCGACGTGCAGCGAGGCGGTGTTCGCGGTGTGCGGCCCAGGCGGTCCTCCCGACCGTCCCCCCCCCCCGCCCGGGGTCGTTTTGTTCGAGGGCGGCCAAGAGGGGGGGTGTCCAAGAGGGGGGGGTGCAAATCATGGCTGGCGGCATGTGCGCGGCCCCAGGGGGGCGGGGGCAGGGAACGTATTGAAACAAGATGAGGTGTCAGGAGATCCGAGGAAATACTGTGGATCACGCCATGATGTTCCCCCCCTAGTTATTACCCCCCTCTTTGCTGCCCCCGATTGATCATTCAGATACATGTGCGTCGTGGCCCCGGGCCTGGGCCCGAGAGAAGGGGCGCTGGAGGGCGCGATCCGGGACAGACGCCGGGGCTGAAGAGCCATATCCTCGGAAAGAGCATGGGCCGCAGACGTGGGCCGACGTCCGGTGGGCCCCCGCGGCCCGCGGCGCCCCCCCCCCCCCCCCCCCACGAGGGCCTCCGCCCCCCGAGCCCGGCGCAGCTGCGAGTGTGCCGGCGCCCGCCCGCCCAGCGAGGGGGGGAAGGCGAGTCGACAGGCTGAGCCCTCCGCCGAAGAGTGGGCCCCGAAGATCCGCCCACGACCCCCAGGAGGAGAAGAGAGAGGACCGGGAGAATCGATGGGGGTGTTGCTAGAGGTGCCCCTGGGCCAAGGTGCCCCTAGCTTTTCGCTCCATTTTGGGGGCCCTGGGGCCCTCTGGGCCTCGTGAGGGGTGCTCTGGAGGCCGTCTGGGCCCCCCCGAGAATCCTGGGGGCACCTTGGGCAAGGGGTACTTCTAACAACACCCGAAGGGGGAGGCCACAAAACCGCGAAGATCACCGAATCCGGAGCCCCCCGGATCGGCGGCACTGGCCGGAGGCCATTCCAATATCCGCCAACAGGCCCCAAAGGGCTCACCAGAAGCTCCGGGAGGCCCCCCCAGAAGAGGCCCAAAGTAAGGACTAAGGACTCTCCCCCTCGAGGCTCTCGAGAGACCCCCCGACGAATCTCGTGAGATGACTGCCTGGGGACCCCTCCAGAAAGCATCTCGCCTTCAACCTCCAACCCTGGAGCGGTGGTGGGATTGGCCGAATGCCACTAGAGTCACCTCCCTGTGTTCATCACAAGGGCGCACGGCGTGGTGAGCGTTGTTCTTCCTTTGCTAAACATATCTGTGAGCAGGTTCCTGACGACCCTTGCGTTGGCCCCAAACTGCCCCCCCACCACGTGGTCCCCGATGCCACCCAATCGCCCCGAGATGGCCTCGAAACATCCAAGAAGTCTTCATGACGCCACGAGACCCCGACGCGAGCCCCAACAAATAGACATCGTCCTGCTCCCACGTTGAAGCTTGCATGTCCTGCATATTCCCTGTGTTTGTTTCCAATGTCGAAGACGGCCTCGGAAGCCTTCAAGATCGAACCAAGCTGGGCTAAGAGGCTGCCAAGAGGGCCCCAAGACGGCTCCATACGGACCCGGGGCGGCCCAATAGGCGCCCAAGGCAACCCAAGATGACCCCAAGACCGGCCCAAGACAACCTGAGATGGCCCCACAAGCAGCCCAATATGGCCCGAAGTCGTGCCAAGAAGCGCCAAAGATGGCCTAAAAACGCCCCGGGAGACCCCCAAGAGGTCCAAACGAGCCTGTTGGAGGCTCCCAAACGGGCCCCAGGCGACTTCAAACTGCCTCCAGTAGAGAGAGCTGGACGACAGGCGAAATACTCCTCGCAAGCGTTCTTCACGCTCTCGGGGCCCCGGATGCCTGACTTCAGGGCGGGGTTGACTAGGATAGACGATTAACGATATAAAATCAATGGGAGCACGGACCGAAGAGAACAGGAAGAAAACATACATTGGAAGGCAACTAAGGAGATGACGCAGAGGAGGCGGAGCCGGACGCCTGGGGAGCTGGTTCGCTATCGCCTACCGATGACCTGTGACTCGCTTGACAACGAGTCGCATGCGGCTGGCGGGTGAACTGGCGAGCGCAAGGCGGAGGCCCACGAGACCCGATGGCTTACGACGCCCGTTGGGCCCTTTTTCCCGTGCGACCGCAGCTCGAACAAAAGCAGGGCAGCAAGTGCTGGCCGCATGGCCCAGTTCGCTGCTCTCGGGAGGGAGACGATGCACGTCTTCTCTTTTGCGGAATTCGCCCTTGAAGCGGGCTGCTGCAATCCATTGTGCACACTCCCTCTCCTCAATGTTGCTCACGGTCTGTAGGCGCACCCTGGGCGCACCCTGTCTTCGCGCGCCGCGATCACCCCGCGCACGCTAACGCCCAGCCGACCAGCACCGCGTCACCAGCGCTCGGATATTCAAACTGCGCGCGATGCCCCATGGCGCGCTGTCACCGTCCAGCGCGACATCTGGGTGCAGCCTGGGCACCCCGATCTGATGGTCCAGCCCTGTCGCCCCGAAGATCGCTGCGAGCACCTGCCGGTGCATGCTGGGGCTCGGCGATTCTTCTCCGCCAATGGGCGCGCTGGACTGGCGGCCCCGTGGCGGCCCGAGTGACCCTCCGGCGCGCAGGTGCCTGGCTGCTCGACGGCGCCGCGACCCCCCCCCCCCGCATGGTCGGCTGCAGCCCGGCCATCTTCAGACGCCGCGGGAGACGCGCCGGCGCGCGCCACACGCTTCAGCGAAGAAGGTCCTAGCGATAGCCGCGTTGCATGCGCCGCTCGGACGCGGCTTCGAAGTCCTGTTCGGCGGGGCCCGCCTTGAGCCTCGACAAGTCTCTGGCCGCGACAACGGGGCCTGCGAGGGCCATCGCGTGCTTCGTCTTGCCTGCGCGAGGGTGGCGCGCGCTCTGGTGAATGCGCCGCTGAGGCGTGCTCGCCGCGCGTTTCTGCTGCTGTGATATATATATATATATATATATATATATATATCTATGTATATATATGTGTGTGTATATATATATGCTGCGCATGTGAAGCGCATGCGTGCGCGCGCGCTCAAAAAAACACTATCTGCGAACATTGATATGACAATGTTTACATGCTCTTCACTCAGCGGGCATTCACCAGAAAGCCGCGATCAGCTACGCGCGCAATCCACCAGGGCTCGTCTATACTGGGCGATCGCTGGCGAGTATATCTATCTATGGAGCCGCCAGCCGCCAGCGGGCGGCCCATTGTGGTGCCGATCACGGGGTGGGAGTCGGTCTCTCCGCCGACGGCTGCGATGCGCGCTGCGGCCTGCCCGATGGCATGGCCCGCGCGCGGCGCGTCCTCGCCCCTATTGCATGCGTGGTGCTGCGATCGCAACATCTGTCCAGATGAGCACGCGGGCGCGCCCGCGCCGTCGCAGTTCGACGCGCCGCGACTAAAGGGTGGAGCGACCTTGCCAAAGTGCCGCCGATGACCTTCACGTCGCCCCTCCTCCGACGCCCCCCCATTCCTCCGCGCGCCGAGGCGGGCGAGGTGCGTCTCGTAAAAGTGTTCTGAATGTGTCCGCATTGAAGCGCCCCGCAAGCGTCGAGACCGCGGGGCGCTCTTCGCCCTGACTCCACGTTTCGAGCTGCGCTTGCACTGGGCGAAACTCTGGGGGCGAATGCGTGCGAGAGGAAACGAATTAACCAAACGCACGAGGGCCGGTAAGTCGCTGCAGCGCGCGGAGAAAACCTCAGGCACCGACCTTCGGAGCTGCTCGTTTCAATGCCCCGATCTGTCGGCGCGCGCGCAACCCCCGCGCGCGCGTTCCCCGAAGCGGTCCCGCCCTCCGTTGCGGGCCGTTTTCGACGGTGCTTGGCCCCCCAGCGCGGCCCTGCTGGATCAGGCCCGAGGTCGGGCCGCCCGCGAGGACGGGGCAGGCGAGATCGGTTTGCACCCCGCTCTTCCCAAGAGGCACCACGACGAAACATCCCGCCCTGCATTGGCGCCAGTGACACGCCATCTCCCCACTCTTTCAACGTCACCCCCTTCTCGGGTTCGAGCAAAAAGCGTTTCTTTGGACCTCCGCCTCTGCCTGCCGCGGCAAGCGGCAATCCACGGAGCTCAGCATGTCACCTCTGTGCAGTTGATCGCGCCCTCTTGTGTTTTCAACTTTCGTTGTCCTGTGATGCCGTCGGAGAGCTTTTCGCCGCTTAGATCATGGCTCGCGCTCCGCATCGGCGTCGTCGAAGACAGTGGATCCGTTGCCCTGGGCGCCCTCTGCGCTTGTCTCTTGGCACGGCCCAGTGGCTCTGGCACCTTGAAACCATCGCTGCCTACCCCGCGCGTCCTCCTACCGATGCCGAGACATTGCCAGCTCGATGCTGAGGCATCTGCAGGTCAATACCTAGGCACCGGCTACGCCCAGCCACGTCCAGCCACGCCTCTGTCGGTGCATGCGTAGCCATACCAATGCAGATACCTCGGCTTCCGGGGCATCGACACTGCCATGCCCGGGCGTGCGGCGACGATGCGTGCGCATCCAGGCTGGGGGGGGTCCGCGCGTTGAGCCCTTCTAGAAAAAGGGAGCGCAATCGTGAAACATTGTGCTCACGTGCCTCTGCAGCTTCCGCCCCAATCCGAAAAGGTGCTTTCAAGCGTGCGTGAATCTCCTACGATGTAATGTGTCTGGCTGGTGTGTTGCTGCTGGTCGTACGCTGGCCCTGTCTTCCAGCAAGCGTCATGCATCCGAATATATCACATTCCGCGTGCTTACTATGACTCGTGCGATTCCAACGCGAACTCTGCGAGGCCGATCTGGTCGTCTTCGGTGCAGTCGCGTTTTCTCCTGCTTTCCGTATGAAACCAAACGCACGATTCCAATCACCCACAAACGACGGCATACATTAATGACCAACCTTGGCGATCTTAGATGTAGTCCAACCGTTTGCTGTTCGAGACGATCCGCGCCATGCATCCTGCCGTGCCCTTGAGCGGTATGTAGATCGGGAAGAGCGCGGCCGAACCAAATTCCAAGGAGACACTGGCCATGCCCACGCGGCCAAACATGTCCAACTGTGTTGGTGGGACTGCCAATTGCTGTAGTGTGCCGTACAAGCGTGTGCTGGACAGTATGGCGATGCCGCAAGAGTTGTTCGTGACCCCGTCTTGATACAACGACCACGAAACAGTTGGCAATGTGTCGCGTCTGCGCGCTCAGCCTTTCTGAGCGTACCGACCGGGACGACAAAGACCGTGTTCATTGTGTGCACCAGTATCTCCTCGAGACGAGAGAGAACGAAACAACTGCCCACTGTATGTTGCAGCGCATCATCTGCTTAGCCGCTGGGGGATGAAGTATCGGTGAAAACGGCTCGGTATGCAGACGTCTGCCCGAACAGACCCTGTCCCCCGCGTGCTGTCCTGTTACGCCATGCCCACAAAAGTGGTGCGAGCGGGAAAGGTGCTCATCGTACGATGTGGTATATCAAATGCATAGCCGCTGGGGGATGGAATATGCGAGAAAATGGCTGGGTATGCAGATGTCTGCCCGAGCAGGCCCTGTCCCCCGCGCGCTGCCCTGTTAGTTTCACGCTCACCGAAGTGGTGCGAATGGAAACTATGCTCACTGTACGTTGTGGTGTATCAACTCCATTGCCACTGGGGGATGGGATATCAATGAAAATGGCTCGGTATGGTATGCAGATGTCTGCCCGCGCAAGCCCTGTCCCCCGCGTGCTGCCGTGTTCGGCCATGCTCACAAAAGTGGTGTGAGCGGGAAGCGTGGTAGGAGCTCGCGGGACACCTTAGGCGTGGGCAGCTCCTAGGAGGAGGAGGGGGAGGAGGAGGAGAGGGAGGAGGAGGGGGGAGAAGAGGAGGGAAAGGAGGAGGAGGAGGAGGACGAGGAAAAGGAGGTGGAGGCGGAGGTTGGAGCGTCATGATGGCGCATGTCAACCCGAGCCTAACCACTGGGGGGGCGCGGGCGGGGGCGCCGACGACGAATACCGCAGAGGGGCAACTCGACCGCCTGGCGAGCAGCACGGGCGAGAGATGCGGCATCGATCTCATTGAAGGGAGGGCGCAGCTTCTAGGAAGAGGAGGGGAGGAGGGGAAGAGATAAGGAGGGTCGACAATCATCGAACGGACGGGGGCGGAAGGATGAAGGGGATGAGCGATGAGCGATGAACGAGGAGCGAACCCGAGAAGGGGCGAGTCGACTCGCGGCGGAAAATGATAACACGCTATTTGGCTTCCGATGATCAAGTCTGATCTCGGCATCCACGGGCTCTAAAATGTCGGCGGTGTGGCGTAAGCCATTGAATCCTCGTCCGGAAATGACGTGTTGTCGGAGGCAGGTCAGAGGATGCTGCAACGCAGCGAATTCAATCTATCCATATTTTACAGAATTGCTACACCTTGTATTCGATTGCATTATTATGTCTCCCCCTACCCCCCCTGGAGTCGGGCCACAAATCAGTACCAAAGTGGCGGCCCCATTCTGGGGCACTGCAAACGTACAGAAACCGACGGAAAATCAACGATTGGGGCCCATGGAGCTTCTTAGGGTTTGACGGCCCAAGGAGATCCCAAAATGGTCCCAGGACGGCCCTGGAGGCCCCCAAGAGGACCCCAAGACGGCCCAAGAGGGCCCCAAGACGGGGCCCCCAGGACGGTCCAAGAGGCCCCAAGACGGCCCAAGAGGACCCCAAGAGAGCCCTAAGGCGGCCGCGAGGGGCCCACAGGATGGCCTCCGAAGGAGACATACGGCGCAAGAGCGCCCCAAGACGGCCCAAGACGCCCCCTAGAGGCCCCTAAGAAGCCCCCAAGAGGCCCGAAGAAGCCCACAAGATGCCTCGAAGAGGCCCCAAAGAGGCTTCCACCAGGCCCCACAACGTCGGATCCGCACATTCTCTGGACGTGCACCCCGCGAATCGAAGGGAATTTGTGGTACAGGTTCCCGATGGCCTTCGCCTTGACCCGCCAACCAGACGGAAAGACACAAGCAGACCTTCAAGCCCAGAAGAACTGGTTCCGAGACGGTCGAACCTGCCTCCAAGACCGTCCCAAGACGCTAAGACAACCCAACAAGGCCACTCCCTTTCTGGCTTCCGGAAGCCGAGGACGACCCGAAAGGCCTCCAATGTGGCTCCAAGACGACCCGAGAGGGCCTCAAGGCAGGCCGCGATGACCCCAAGACGGCCCAAGAGGCCTCCAGGACAGCCCCAAGAGGGCCCCAAGATGGCCCACAAGATCTCCAAGAAGGCCCTACAGCGCCGCAAGATGGCCCCACGACGGCCCAGACAGGCCCCCAGGACGGCATCCGAAGGCCAAGAGGCCTCCAAGAAACTCCCAGAGGCCCCCCAAAAGCACCTCCAGGAGGCCCCCAAGAGGCTCCTCAAAGGCCATGCCTCAAGAGGCTTCCATAAAGCCCCCAGGAGGCCGCCCCAAGAGCCCCCCAAGAGACCTCCTCTTCTTCCTCGTTCTCCTCCCAAGGCTCCTCCTCTCTCTCTTCCTCCACCAGTGTTCTGCCCAGGGTTTCCACAACGGCTGGGGGAATACATGGTCCAGGGCTTGGGCCCCCCCCCCCCAATGCTGATGCCATTGGGCCCCCCCCCCCCGCGCGATGGTCCCCCCCGCCCCCCCCTGTGGGCGTGGCGTGGTGCTGCGCTGCGGTGCCCCCCCCCCTGTGGATGTGGTGTGGTGCTGTGGTGGTTCAGAGGTGGGCGTGGCGTGGTGCTGCGCTGCGGTGCCCCCCTCCCCCCCCTGTGGATGTGGTGTGGTGCTGTGGTGGTTCAGAGATCGTCGTCGTCGTCGTCGTCGTCCTCGTCGTCCTCGTCGTCGTCGTCGTCGTCGTCGTCGTCGTCGTCGTCGTCGTCGTCGTCATCGTCGTCGTCGTCATCGTCATCGTGGCGTGGTGCTGCGCTGCGGTGCCCCCCCCCCGTGGATGTGGTGTGGTGCTGTGGTGGTTCAGAGATCGTCGTCGTCGTCGTCGTCGTCGACGTCGTCGTCGTCGTCGTCGTCGTCGTCCTCGTTGTCCTCGTCGTCGTCGTCGTCGTCGTCGTCGTCGTCGTCGTCGTCGTCGTCTCTGGGACCGTACCATCTGGGGGGGGGGCCCGAGGAATCCTGGGACCATACCATCCGGGGGGGAGGGGGGGGGGCCCGTGGGCCCGGAGCCCGGGACCATATATAGCCCAATAGCTTGGCAAGACTCTGGCCTCATGTTCGGCAACATAGGCGTTTCGAAAAGGCAGGGGGGGCGGTGGTTCGCCGTAGACCTCTTCGATGTGTTTGTTTACAGGTACGAATTTAAGCACGACGAACACAAGTACAAACTGTTAGCCACCGTAGACCCCAAACAATGATGCCTTGCACTATATGCTGCACAATCTAGGTGATGCAAGCACTGGTGTGCAATGTAGGTGGTGCTTTCCATGTGGTGCAATAGATGTGGCCCAGTCAAACGCGAATCACTGCAACACAATGCAAACCAGTGTAAAGCAGCGCAGCGGAATGCAACGCAATGCAAAGTCATGCAAAACACATCAAAGCAATGCAAAGAACAATGCAATGCAATACACCGCAACTCAAAGCAATGCAAAGCAACATAAAGCAATACAATGCGCTGCAAGGCAATGCAAATCAATGCAACGCAATGAAGAGCAAGGATATCAATGCAAACCAATGCAACGCCACACATTCCAATACCCCCTCTGGTGCTGCATGCACTTTCCCTTGACATTTCTTCAGCCGATACTTCCCCTCCTACTCCATGCCGACTCCTGCCCCCCCTCTCTTGCTCGCCCTCCTCCACCTCCTCGAACTTGGGTTTCTCCTCCTCCTCCTCCTCCTCCTCCTCCTTGCTTGGTCTCTATTCTCTCCACCTTCTCCTCCTTGGTCTCCTATTCTCTCCACCTCCTCTTCCTCCTCCTCCTCCTCCTCCTCCCCCTCCTCCTCCTCCTCCTCCCCCTTGGTCTCTATTATCTCCGTTGTGCTTTTTCGGTTTGACGGTTTTTTTTGCTCCTCGGCCGGGGCTCCCGCGGCATGTCGCCTGGGGGCAGGGGCTGCCCTGCTGGGATACAGGGCAGTTTCTAATGCATGGGATTTTTTGTTTAAAAATATGGGATGGTGCATACATGATTAATGTAGGAATCAAGTGATGCATGAACTCATCGTTGTTCTCAATCCTACATCCCTGCATGTTTAATACATGATCCGCACGCGGAGCATGTATTAAAAACGGCACTGTACGGTGGTGGCATTGGAGAAGGAACCAGTGGATAAGGAATCCAGGGTCTCGAAGCCGGTGGAGCTTCGACCGTGGATTGGCCATGGATATCACCGCCGCCCTCATCAGATAAGGAAACCCTGCAGGGTCTGAAGCCCCCCGGGCACATTCCTGAACCAACGCCCCCACCGTATTGAGGGACGGCAGAAACCCTATCCTGGGTTACAAGTGCGTAGGCCAGAGAGCCGCCAGGACGCCGCCGCGCGACAGGCGCGATACACGGCATACACTACAGAAGGATTTTGGACGAAAAATAACAAATAGTCAAACCATACCCTAAAATACTCCTCAACAAATAATCAAGAAAAAACAAACAAAAACTGAAAGAATCGTCCCCAGACTATCTTTTTAACTATTTTCAATATTCCTCCTGTAGAGGGACATGCCCGACTTAAGCATACACGGGGTCCGCGCGGGTTGCTCGGATCGGCGTTGGGCCCAGCCTCCCTGGCGCGCGGAGCGCGCGCCGGGGGCCTCGCAGGAGACGCCGCCCGTGGGGGGCGGGCGCAGAGCCGAGAGACCCGCGTGGGCCCCCGAAAGCTTATGCTCGTGCAGCTTGCGCCCGTCGAGTGTGCTCGTCCTCCACCCCCCCTCCTCCTCGGAAGGGGCCCTGAGACACACAAATAAGTAGGCACAAATCGCAGGATTCCCGACGTTTCCCCACATCGTCTGGGCTCTTATCCTCCCCCCCACCTCCCATATTTTCCTATATATAATCCTGAGAGGCGACGATTCCTTGCCTCTGTGTGTTTTTTCCTCTCCTGCTCCTCGTCTCTCTCTCTCTCTCTCTCTCTCTCCGCCCGCTCGAGCGTCGGCGTGCAGGCCCTGTCGGGCCGCTCCAGGCTGGCCCGCCTGCACGCGCCCCGCTCCAGGCTGGCGCCCACCGGCGCCCTTTGAAACAGCGTGCCGCCCGCACGGGTCGCGAGCACGGGGGAGCCATGGGGAAACGAAAGGGCACCGATACTGCCGCTCCACAGGATGGGCCTGTTTTCCAGCACCACCACCACAAGTTGGATGGGGACGGGGTCCTCCTCCTCCTCCTCCTCCTGCTCCCTCTCCTCCTCCTCCTCCTGCTCCTCCTCCTCCTCCTGTTCGTCCTCCTCCTCCTCCTCCTCCTCCTCTTCCTCCACCTCCCTCTCCCCACCAACTTATGGTAAACGGTGGAAAGCAAGTCCTTTCACCACAGGCCTCTCCTGGGGCGCGTTCTGACTAGGGCTTCGGGAGGAGGAGGAGGAGGAGGAGGAGGAGGAGGAGGAGGAGGAGGAGGAGGAGGAGGAGGAGGGGGAGAAGTGGGAGGAGGAGGGGGCGAACCCAGCGATGGCGACGAGGGCCTCCCCGGAGGCCCAGGAAAAGGCACACGAGGGGCGGGTGGCGGTAAGTACGGGCACCTCCGGTGCAGAGCGGGGGGTCCGCGAACCAGCCTGCGCCACCGGTCCGCCAAAAACGCCTTTGGGCGCCGGAGGCGCCCACATATCGGGGACAGGGCGGCGCTGTCCATACATCTGCGCTGCCACTGGTCGGGCCCAGGAGCGGTGTGTGCGCCGTCTCTGGCCAAGCCAGGGAGAGCTGCACACCGCTCCTGGGCCAAGGATAGGCCCGGCCGGCAAGAGGCTACGAGTCTCGTCGCCCGAGGGAACCGCGCTCGGCGGCGGGCCCCAAACCAGCTGCATGCGACAGATCCGGTAGCCCCCCCTCCCCGATCCCTCCCCCTCTTCGTCCGACCCGCCGTGCACTGGCCCAATCGGCCGAGAGGCGTAGTTCTACGAAGTCGGGGGCACATTTTTAAAACTAAAAAGTTGGGGTGTGAGGGCGCGGACTGCGCTCCTGCAGCAGGTCTGGCCGAGCGGGTGCCAGCCTGGCCACGGGCCGGTGCAGAGGTACAGTCAGCACATCCAAAAGGATGGCGCGTCCTTGGGAAGATTGTGTCATGCGTCTGGTGAACGTGTCACCAGGGCCGCGTGTCGCGGCGCCCAGGCCACCCGCGCCATTGCCACGCTACTAGTTCCATGGCGTTCGCGCGGCTCCAGTTCACCGCTCGTCGCCCCAAGCGTCAAGCAATGTGACTGGATCTGTTCGATGACGTTCAGATACCAGGCCGAAGCAATCCACAAAGTCGATGCCAAGCGATGGAGATCACTATATTTAGGTCGGGCGTGTCCTCCTACAGGCGGATTTTGCACGAAACCTATTCAGACAACGACCAAACTTAGTCAACTAACAATACAAAAATCTTCCCAAACTATTTTTTGACTATGTTTGAATAGTCCTCCTGTAGGTTGAGCAGGGGCCGACCGTCCTGGCATTCCCATAGGCCTACCACAACATGTTCTATAACAAAAACAATGTTCTGATAACATAAGCCCGATGTGTTAAAACAAGACAGTCCCAGCCAGAAATGTTCTGAGAACACTTCGCTGAAACCACAAGAGGTTATCATAATATTCTTTGGTAGGCCTACAGGCGAGCCAGGACGCTTCGCCACTGCTTGCGTAGAGGGACAGGCCCGACTGAACACTATATACGTAATACTCGCAGCCAGGGTCAACAGCTCGCCTCCCTGGACACCGAGTCTCTGGCCAGGCGGCCTCTGGGCAGAGAGAGGGCGGAGCAAAACAAAAACGCCAGAAGTTGCATGGAAAGCTGGACTGATGGGCGTGTTGTCCACCACCATCACCATAAGTTGGAGGGCGAGGGGGTCCTCCTCCTCCTCCTCCTCCTCCTCCTTCTCCTCCTCCTTCTCCCCCCCTCCAGCTTATGGTGGTGGTGGAGAACAGGCCCATCATGGAGGGCCCGAAGGCTGCCCCGAGCACGCCCCGCCCCCTCGGCCCTGGTCGTCGGCCCCGGCCCACCTGCTCGGTGGCTCCTGAGGCAACGGGGTCCCAAGGTCATGGGGCCCGGGGGATAGTCAGGTACAGGGGACTCGGAAATCCCCGACGAGGTCGTCAAAAAATGACGAGGCCGAGCCTGCATTTTGACGAGGCCTCCCGCTGCAGACATCCCACGAAACTCCTCCTCGTCAAAATCCGAGGCGCGGTCGTCAAAAAACGATGGCGAACCCGAGTCCTGGCAAACCCGGGTCTTACGCTCCCCCGAAATGGGGTCCCAAGGTCGTGGGGCCTGGGGGATAGGAAAGGATCCAAGACTTCGTGGGCCCCGGACACGGCAGGGCCGTTTTGTGCATCGTTTCCGAAAACAAATGTGGGTCTTGAAAATGGAATCGGCGAAAGAAACGGGTGACCGAAAACAGCAAAAAACGGCTCCAGGACGGGGACCATAGCCGCACCCGGTAAAAATCGGCGACGGAACCGGTAACAAAAACGGCATCGGAACCGGGAATAAAAACGGCAAAACGGAACCGGTAAAAAACGGTCCTGTCGTTTCCAGGGCACGCTGAGTCCAAGCGCGGATTCGCATGGTTCGGGGCCCCTCGCCCTCAGGGCCCAATTCCTCAGGGCACCATTTTTGAACCACCGACCTGCTGGGCCCCGCCCAACGCAAATTCGGGCACGGCGGCGCCGCCAAGCGCGGCGGCGGCGCGCCGTCGGAAATCACACGGCCCCGGTCTGGGGAGTCAGGGTTAGGGGAACGAAGAATGGCATAAACATACAAACTCGGAGGTCCATGCGGGGTTCTTGGGCCCGCTCTGGACCCCCCCTCCCTGGCGCGCGGAGCGCGCCAGGGGCGGCGCCGGAGGCGCCGCCAGGGGGCCCCAGCGTCGATCCGACAAATCCGCGCGTACCTCCGAGTCATGTTGTTCATGTCATTGTTCGTTATCCTAAGGGGGCCTGTCCCCCTACAGGCAGATGTTGGACGAACAGATCAAACATACTCAAGTAATACCACAAACCAAAAAAAAAAGAGAGTCCCCTGAATATGGTTTGACTATCTTTAGAAACTTTCTCCCCGTAGAGGGACAGGCCCGGCTTAATCCCAAGGGTGGCTGGGTCGGCGGGCGCCCGCCCGTGGGGCGTCAGCGCGGGGCCGGGGCGGCTGCGGCCGCCGCCGCCGCCTGCTTCTGCAGCAGGCCCTCGAGGCACAGACCTTGGTGGCGCGCAAAAGAGGGTGGGGGCAGGGGGGGGAAGGCTTCTTAGAAGCAGGCTGCTTCTTAGAAGGCGCCGGCCTTACATCTATAGATAAGGCCCGCGCCTTCTAAGAAGCAGGGGTGCTTCTAAGAAGCCCCCGCCTCCCCCTACCCCCCTCTGCGCGTGGCTGAAGACCGCACGTGATGCAGAAGCGGCCCCGGCCCTCGCTCTTGGTGCCGCACTGGGGGCAGTAGTGCACCCCGTGGTGGCAGACCGGCGGGGGCGCCAGTGAGGGCGGCGCTGCGAGCTGGCCGCCCGCCGCGGCTGGTGCTGGCTTGTGCCACGTGCCTGCGGGCGTTGGCGGCGGCGGCGGCACCGGCTGGCCGCCCTGAGCATCGTTGAACCGATCCCAATCCCCACCAGCGCGGGCTGGGCCCCACTGGCCGATTTACCCCCCATGGATGGGGATGTAGGCCCTGCTCTCTTCGGGCCTCGAGGGGCAGGTCCCCAGCTGAGGTGGTGAGGCGGTGGGGCTCGAGATGTGGAAAGGGTGTGGGGATAGGGTTAGGTCGGGCGTGTCCCCCTACAGGCAGATTTTGGAGGAAAACTCAAAAATAGTCCAAACAACAACAACAACAACAACAACAACAACAACAACAATCATTTTACCCGAACGCTCAGTGTTCTCACCAGTGCCAGGGTTTTCATGCGACGCGAGACAATACCCCCACTTCGTGGGGGGGCAGTTCAAGCTCTACCAAATATCCAAACGACTCTTCGCGACCACCCAAACCCAGCTTCCCGCCCTATGACGTTGGGACACTTCACTTCGTGGCGTGCGGACGACCGTGGCTACTACACTGGCGTGGGGTACACACCCACAGAACTTGGTCACTTATTCGGGGCGCGCGTGTGCCCAGCATCCTGCAATTGTGACATACAATACATGACACAGACAGACAGAGAGAGAGACAGAGAGCAGACAGAGAGAGAGACAGAGAGAGCGGAGTTGGTCACATTTTTGGGGCAAGTTCCTGAGATCGTCGTGTTTTTTGTTGGTCTTGCGCGCGCGAATGTCCACTTTACTTTTTTTTTGCAAGGGAGTATTGAAATTTGATTATGTTAGAACAAGAAAAAGTAGCTCGCGCGAGCTCATGTAACATAAATGTTGAAAAACCATTGGTTTTGTGGGAGTCGGACAGCGCGCGCGGGATGAAATTTGGACATTTTTTTTTGAAAAACCATTGGGTTTTTGATGTTTTTATGTTGAAATCGTTACGAAACCTAAGGTTCTGGAAGGATTTCGTCTTGCGCGCGCGAATGTCCACTTTACCTTATTTTTTGCAAGGGATTATTGAAATTTGATTATGTTAGAACAAGAAAAAGTAGCTCGCGCGAGCTCATGTAACATAAATGTTGAAAAACCATTGGTTTTGTGGGATTCGGACAGCGCGCGCGGAAGGACATTTTGACAATTTTTTCTTAAAAAACCATTGGGTTTTTGATGTTTTTATGTTAAAATCGCTACGAAACCTAAGGTTTTGGAAGGATTTCGTCTTGCGCGCACGAATGTCCACTTTACCTTATTTTTTGCAAGGGATTCTTGCAATTTGATCAAGTAAGAACAAGAATTTTCATTTTATAGTGTTTTTTGCAAGGGAAAACGGATTACAACAAAACAACCGGATCCGGACACAATCCACTTTTCTGAAGCTTTCGCTAGAAAATGAAGGAAATGAGGCTGCGGCCTAGGTTTTGGAGGGGGGTCGCGCACCAGGGGTCTCAACAATAATATTTCTTTAGAAGTAATAATGTTCAACAACAACAACAACAACAACAACAACAACAACAACAACAACAACAACAACAACAACAATTACTAGCACGTGGGGACACTCCGTTCTCACCAGTGCCAGGGTTTTCATAGGAGGCGGGCAATACCCCCACTTTGTGGGGGGGCCGGTTCAAGCTCTACCAAATTTCCAAACGACTCTTCGCCACCACCCACACCCAGCTTCCCGCCCTATGACGTTCGGACACTTCACTTCGTGGCATGCGGACGACCGTGGCTACTATTCAGGGCCCCGCGGCCGACGACGACGGCGTGCGCGCGCGAAGAAAAAACGAATGTGTCCCGCATGGTATTATTTGACAGGGATGATGGCCCTGGCAGGTGCGCAACCGTTGTTGCAGAAGTTCGAAAAAGTTGCTCGCAAAAGCCCGTTTGACAGAAATGATTAAAAAGTGTTGGGTTTCCTACGAATCCGCAAGAGCGCGCGGGATGAAATTTTGACATTTTTTTTTGAAAAACCATTGTTTTTTGATGTTTTTATGTTAAAATCGCTACGAAAACTAAGGTTTTGGAAGGATTTCGTCTTGCGCGCGCGAATGTCCACTTTACCTTATTTTTTGCAAGGGATTCTTGAAGTTTGGTTATGTTAGAACAAGAAATGTCCACTTTAGCTTATTTTTTGCAAGGGAAAACCGATCGTAACAACAACAACCGGATCCGGACTCCCCCGTTTTGCCTGGGACTTCCTCACGCAAATGATGAAAATGAGGCTGCGGCCTAGGCGCGGCGGGGGGGTCGTGCACCAGGGGCCCCAACAATAATTATTCTTTAGAAATAATAATGTTCAACAACAACAACAACAACAGCAACAACAACAACAACACCAACACCAACAACAACAACAACACCAACAACAACAACAACAACAACAGCACAACAACAACAACAACAACAACAACAATCATTTTACCCGAACGCGTGGTGTTCTCCCCAGTGCCAGGGTTTTCATACGACACCAGGCAATACCCCCACTTCGTGGGGGGGCATTACAAGCTCTACCAAATATCCAAACGACTCTTCGCGACCACCCAAACCCAGCTTCCCGCCCTATGACGTTGGGACACTTCACTTCGTGGCGTGCGGACGACCGTGGCTACTACACTGGCGTGGGGTACACACCCACAGAACTTGGTCACTTATTCGGGGCGCGCATGTGCCCAGCATGGTGCAATTGTGCCATACAATACATAATACAGAGAGACGAATGTGTCCCGCATGGTATTATTTGACAGGGATGATGGCCCTGGCAGGTGCGCAACCGTTGTCGCAGAAGTTCGAAAAAGTTGCTCGCAAAAGCCCGTTTGACAGAAATGTTTAAAAAGTGTTGGGTTTCCTACGAATCCGCAAGAGCGCGCGGGATGAGATTTTGACATTTTTTTGTTGAAAAACCATTGGTTTTTTGATGTTTTTATGTTAAAATCGCTCCGAACACTAAGCTTTTGGAAGGATTTCGTCTTGCGCGCGCGAATGTCCACTTTACCTTATTTTTTGCAAGGGATTCTTGAAATTTGATTATATTAGAACAAGAAATGTCATTTTATAGTGTTTTTTGCAAGGGAAAACGGATTACAACAAAACAACCGGATCTTGATCAACTCGAATTACCTGAGGCTTCCTCACGAAAATGATGAAAATGTAGCTGCGGCCTAGGCGCGGCGGGGGGGGCGCGCACCAGGGGGCCCAACAATAATTATTCTTTAGAATTAATAATGTTCAACAACAGCAGCAACAGCAAACATACTATAAAACATAGCCCCCAGACTCTTTTTTGACTGTTTCTGGATAGATCCCCCTGTGGAGGGACAGGCCCGACTTCAGGAGAGGCATCGGCTCAACGATACTGACGCCCGCCGCGGCCAGCGTCGCCGTGCCGCCGGGCTGCGCCGGCGCCCGCAGCTGGCCGCCCGCAGCGGCGGGCGCCGGCGCGTGCCACGTGCCGGCGGGGCGCGTCCGCGGCGGCCGCGCGTGCGGCTGCTCGCCCGCTGCGGCGGGCGCCGGCGTGTGCCACGTGCCGGCGGGGCGCGGCGCGGCGCGCCGCGCGCCTCCGCGGCCCCCGCCGGCGCGTGCCAGGTGCCCGCGGGGCGCGGCGGCGGCGGCGGCGTCTGCGGCCTGCTGCCCGTCGCGGCACGCGCTGCCGAGTGCCACGCGCCGGCGGGGCGCGGCGGGGGCGTCCGCGGCCGGCCGTGCGGCGCGGCCTTCGCCGGAGCGTGCCACGTGCCGGCGGGCGGCAATGGCGGCGCCCGCGCCTGGAGGGAGGCATCTCTCCCTCTTCTCCTCCTCTCTCGCGCCCTCCCTCCTTTCCTCCCTCTCCTCTCCCTCCTCCTCCTCCTCCTCCTCCTTCTCCTCTTCCTCTTTCTCCTCCTCTTCCTCCTCCAGGAGGAAGGGGCTTCCTGGAGGAAGGGGCCTCCCAGAGTGGAGCGGGAGCGCAGGAGGGGGAAGGGGAGGGGATTAGACGGGATGTGGAGTGGTGCACGGCGAAAAAGGATCACGACTGTTGTTGGCAAATGTTCGGTCGCTTCTGAAAGCCTCTGGAGTGAGCTCCAGGGAGGGTGATGAGCGGCACGGGAGCTTACCAGGGTTGGTAGCGCAACGTTGGAGCGAATTGTCGCCATCCTCCTCCCTCCTCACTCTCCCAATCCGGATCACACTCTTTGTTTTGCCTTTGCGTCATGTCGGAGCCAGTCAAGTGTTCATCCTTCTCCCCCTCTCCGCCTCGATTCCCACTCCGCACCGTCCCCACCGCATCTTCTCTCCTGCGTCCGTCCCTCCTCCTCCCGCCCCCCCTCCTCCCCCTGTTCCCCCCCTCCTCCGTCCTCCCCTCCTCCTCCCTCCTCCTCCCACCTCCCTCCTCCTCCTCCTGCCTCTCCTGCTGCTCCTCCTCCACCACCTCCTCGTCCACCTCCCCCCCTCCGCATCGCATGCCTGGAAGGCGAGGGCCCTGGGGCCCCGAAGCACCTCGCGAGCGCGCCGCCCGGTGCCGAGCGACCTCTCTGCCCGACGGCCCGGAAGGCGTGCCGAAGCCGACGCGCACTCGGCAGGTGGAGCGCGGCTTGCGCTGAGAGGCCGCGGCGCCTGCGCCCGTCGAGGCGAACCGCCCCGGCACTGGGGGGGTCCGGCTCCGATCCAAGGAATCCGCGCGGAGCGCCAGCAGTTCACGTTTTTGTGTTGTTTGCTCATCTGTACGAGGCGTAAGCATACATATATATATATATAATATATTATATATATATATATACATATATATATATATATATATATATATATATCGTGTCGCTTCACTCGAGTGGTTCTCTCACAGGAGCCGCTGCGCACCACGCGTCCTTTCGCCCTGGGTCGGGTCGCTCGTCCTGGTGGTCGTCCTGGGAGTCATGTGCACCCTTGAGTCGGGCCTGTTCCTCTACAGGAGGAGCACTCCAGATTCAACAAAGAATCGTATGGGACTATGTTGATTGGTTTTGACTATTTTGGAGCTTTTTGTTTGACTATTGCTGACTTTTCGTTCAAAGTCCGCCTGTAGGGGGACAGGTCCGACCTAAGTGTACCCAGAGATCCAATATCGTGTTGTTTTCAATACGGGGTCCCCGGAAGTCTCGACCCATTCCCCAAGACCAGTGTTTCATCGCGAGCCGTTTTTTGACGCTCCCGAGGCCCGGCGAGGGCCCCTGGGGGCCGAAATTTGTGAAACAAATCCGTCGTGATTCTTTCAATGCGTTGGAACTCTGGGTACAGTAGGGGCCCGACCACAAGAAACCTTGCACAAGAAACCCAACCCTGAGACCCCAGGACGTCCACAGAGTTTTGGCGTGGGAACGTCACGCTGTCCATGGCAAACTCATCGAAAGCCAAGAAACCCAAGGCACCCTGGAGGCAAGCAGGGTGTTTCTTGGCATGGGCCTCCACTGTAGATGTCTCCAAAAGGCGGGGTGGGGGAGGAAGGGGGCCGGCAGCGGCTCGCCGCAGGCGTCTTCGAGGAACACGCTCTTCCCTCGAGCCCCGCCTCTGTGGAGACAACCGCGGCCCGCAGCACGCCCCCCGCTCCGGGCAGCCGCGCGGGCTTGAAATCGAGGGCGGTTGCGAGGGCGTCTTTCGCCTCGGGAGGAGGAGGCGGAGGAGGAGGAGGAGGAGGAGGAGGAGGAGGAGGAGGAGGAGGGGGGAGGGGGGGGAGGGATTGGGGCAGGAGCTCTCCGGAGGAGGGATGTGGGAGTGGAGGAAGAAGGGAGCTCTGAGGAGGAGGGATTCGAGTTTTGGGGATGAGCTGTCGGGGCTCTCAGGAGGGATTTGGCTGTTGGGGGAGGGCCCTCAGGCATCGGGGAGGAGGGAGCTCTCGGAAGAAGGACTGGAGTCAGAAGCGCTAGCTCTCAGGCAGCTGCAGCCGGAGGAGGAGGATGATGAGGAGGAGGAGGAGGAGAAGAATGAGGAGGAGGAGGGGGAGCAGGAGGACGGGGGCGAAGGGAGAAGGGAGAAGGGGGCCGACGCATGGCCCCGAAGACGAAGCGAAGCGAGGTCCAGGGAAAGACCACGGACGGAGGGGTCGACCGCAGAGAAAGCGAGGCCCGAAACTATGTGGGGACACGAAGGCAATCAGGCAGCACCCTGGGAGGAGGACAGCCCGATGATCGAGGGTCGAGGCTTCTTGGCGTGCTCTTGTCCCTGCAGGACCTCCCCTTGGGCGGCCTCGTAGCCACGACTGGACGCAGCTCGAAACAGGCAGTGCCAAGCGATGTGTTACAAAGCCGAGCTGGGCGCGCCTTCTTGAAGAGGCCCTGGGACACACACACACTCACACACAAAAAAATACACACAAACGATTTCTTAATAGTTTCATGTATGTTTAATGTTTTTGTCTTCCCCACTACTTCTCCTAGTTCCCATATTTTCTGGGGAATCGACGATTAATTGTGTCTGTGTGCGTGTTCTTGTTTCCCTCCTGACTTGTGTCTCCCCGCGGTCTGCCTCCGCAAGCCCCGGGAGCTTGGGGAAGCTGGGTGGGTCTAGCACCGAAGGTCGCAATTTGCTTTTGGCCCCGCGCTCCTCGTCAGCACTTTCCCGCGAACCCATCGCTGTCCTGATTTGTCCTCCTCCTCCTCCTCCTCCTCCTCCTCCTGCTCGGGGGCGCAGATCTGCACCCGACAGCACCCCTGCCTCTCCTTGCCAGCTTGAGTGGGCGGATCCCCTCCTTGTTCCTTCAGGGCGGGCAGATTTTCGGGAAATTGCTTGCTGGCCGCAGTTTCTGGAGGCCTCCTAGGTGGGGTCCGAGTAGATGGGGTCGGGGAATCGCGCCGCATCGCCAATGCATCGGCGATGCATCGACGCGTATCGGCCATTCAGTGCCGACGTCGGCGATGCATCGGCGACGCCGGCATGGAGAAAATCAGGCCCCACATCGAGCCGCATCGCTGATGCATCGCCGATACATCGGCGATGCGGCGTGACCCTCCGACTACATCTGCTCCGACCCCATCTAGGAGGCCTAGAGATTTGCGGGTCTTTTGGTTGTTGGCCGCGAGCAAATTCGCGGAACATTTTTGTTGCCCGCGCCTCCCGCTAACATCCCTGCTGCTCCTCGCCCGCTCGAGTGACCAGAACCCTTCCTTGCTTGTGGCGGGGGTGAGGAGATGTGCGGGCCATTTTTTTTTGGCCCGCGGAATTTGCGAATTCAATTGCAGCTCTTCCTGGGCTCGTTTTTGGATAAAGAATGTGCGGGCCATATCTTTTGGCAAGCAGTTTCCGCGAGCGGAATCCGAACCCATCTTCCTATTCTGGGGGTGGGGAAATATGCGGGCCATTTTCTGTTGACCCGCAACTTGCGCGAGCAGAGGAGATGTGTTGGCAATTTTGTGTTGGCTCGCAGTTGCTGCGAGCTGAATCCCAGCTGTCTCTGGTGAGGAGATTTGCGGGTCATTTTTTCGTTGGCCCGTAGTTTTTGCGAGCCCAATCACAGCCTTTCCTGTTTGATGTGTGGTCAGCAGATTTGCGGGTATTTGTTGGTTGGGGATCCGCATGTTCCGCGGGCTCAGTGCCAGTCCTTCCTTGCCTGTATTGAGTAAGCAGATTCGTCGGACATTAGCTTTTGCCTGCAATTTCTGGACCAGATTATCAGGGCCGCGGGTCTGGCGAAATTTACACGGGGCCGTGGCGACGGGGGGCGCGAACCAGGCGTAATTTACACGGGATCGTGACCTCCTGGTCGCGAACGTGGCGTAGTTTACCGGGGGTCGTAGTAAACTAAGGACTACGTGTAGCATCTGGTAGTTTGGTGCGTTGCACCAAGCAGTACGGCACTTTGGGTATTAAGGGCTGCTTCATTCTCATCACCGCTAACCTGGCGTTCTTCGTCGGCACCCATTTTGCCAGACGATCACATTGATTCATGCCCACACGTTCACACGCGCATAGGCTTGCACACACACGCGCACACACACACACACACGCACACGCACATGCAGACGCATACACACGAACACAAACACACACACACACATACGCACGCACACGCAGTTACACACGCACACACACACGCACTCACACACCCAACAAAACATACGCACACGCATGCACGTACGCACACGCACACGCACACGCACACACACACATACACACACGCACACGCACACGCACACGCACACGCACACGCACACACACACACACACACGCGCACACACACATACACGCATTCACACATTCACACACACACGCATTCACACACGCACACACACACTCACACACACACACACACGCGCGCGCACGCACGCACACAAGCACTGCGGCACAACGCGGTCCACGCGAGTGCTTCAAACATTTCCAGCACGATTGGCACTCATCAAACTGGGGCCCCTTCGTCTTAGAACCAGGGGTGGTAGCGGCGGCGGTGGCGCTGGCGACGGCGGCGGCGGCTTCCTCCTCCTCCTCCAGGCCAAGGGGGAGGAGGAGGAGGAGGAGGAGGAGGAGGAGGAGGAGGAGGAGGAGGAGGAGGGAGGAGGAGGAGGAGGAGGAGTGGGGAGGAGCAGAAGGAAAAGATCAGGAAGAGGAGGGAAGCTGAAACGGATGACCGTGGAAGACTTCAAGCTGAATCGCTCGACGTTCCACTCCCCCCAGTCGGAAGCCGTGACCTCGGGGGGGTGGCCGATCGGCGGAGGAGGAGCGGAGGGGGCCCGCGGAGGGACGGCGGAGCCAGAGGCAGGCAAGAGGAACGGCGAGGACGGCGGAGGGGCGGGGAAGGGCTAGTGCACCTGACGAGAGTGGGAGGAGGAGGAGGAGGAGGAGGAGGAGGAGGAGGAGGAGGAGGAGGAGGAGGAGGAGGAGGAGGAGGAGGAGGAGGAAGAGGAGGAGGAGGAGGAGGAGGAGGAGGAGGAAGAACGCCGCACGTACTACCTACATAAGGCTTGTGTACATAAAGGAGGAGGAGGAGGAGGAGGCGGAGGGGGAGGAGGCGGAGGAGGAGGAAGAGGCTACTACGAATGCGCCTCGGCGGGCGGTCCACGGCCAGAAAACAAATTATGCCTCACAAGGCTCCCTCTTCAGAGGCTGAACCCGCGGATTCTGCATCCGACGGCGGAGAAATCCCCTCCTCGCGCCGGCGCGCCCCAAGCGCAGCTACCCAGCCTTCGTCCTCCCGACGAAGCCCGAAACAAGACAGAATGTCATCTCGAGTGGGCGGTTGGCGCGGGAGGTTGCGCCTGCTGGCACTGTGGCCGCGGGCGGGCTCTGCCTCCACGGCCCCGCGGACGATTCGATTTGCGGCGTGCTCGCGGTCCCCATGAAGCGCTGCAAGACGAAGTCGGTCGTCGCGCGAGGGCGCGGTTGGCACCTCGAGCGTCCAGTGTTTGCGGTTGGCCCTATAATGGGGGTGTTCCCGTTTGGTCACCCGGAGGAGCTGCTCCTGAGTTCCGTGGCCAGCCCGCGCTCTAAGGCACGGCCTTTTCAGGACCTTCCCTGGGTCGGCCCCTGTGAGACACCCTCTACATTTGAAGCACAAGAAAAGAGTGCGCTCGGGCGCTTGCGTGACGGTCGTTTTGACAATCCTGTGCCCTGCGATTCGACATGCGCACCTGTCGTAACTGCGCCAATTGTGGGGCCAACCGAGCTCTATAATCGCAGCGGCAAGCACGTGCACGGCGTCAGGGCCTGCGGCGGGCGGCGCCTCAGAAGCTGGCTCGAACGCAGTGGTCTGCGCCGTGCTGTGGCCCCCTGGCCCCTCCAGGACGCTGTGGTCTGCGTCGGGCGCCAGTGCGTCAGCGGCTGCAGCGTGCGCCTGGCCACTCCAGCGCCCAGCCTCCTCCGCAATGACGTGGAGCCCACACCAAAGGTCCACGTCGCCTTCGCTGAGACCGCGGAGCTTAGCGCCCTCCTTCGCGATGGCGTCGGCGCGCAGGTTGGCCCGCCTGTCCGCCGACGACATCCGCCCGGCATCCGCATCCGAGGCCGTGGCGTGCGCCCTCACCTTGTGGGCGTCGTTGAAGTCGTCGGGCTGGAAACTCGCCCAGATGCGCCCCCACAGGTGCGGCCGCATGTCGCTGGAGCTCGAGCCCGTGCCAGGGCCAGCAGCGACGCAGTCGACCGTGCCCCTGCAATCGATGTGCAGGGAGAAGGGGGGCAGCGCAAGCTCGAACAGCATGAAGATGCAGTAGTCCTCCGCCTCCCGGATCCCCTGCTCCTGCGACGCCAAGAACGGCAACGGCCCGTAAGCTGCCCGAGCGAGGCTCCCATCCCAATCCACGTAGCAAACGGCCCATCAAGCGCGGGCCAAGTGCGGGCGCTCGCCATGGAGCCGGGAACCATCTGCGAAGAGACGCCCCTTGAGCCTTGCCAGGTGTTAGAACAATGGAAAAATGGAGGAGGGTCCCCGTGGTTTCCCCGTGGTGTCACGTGGTGTCCGGTGGTGCCCCGTGGTGTCCCGTGGCAATGGGGTGTGCTACGGTGTGCTAAGTTATGCTATGGATATGTTATGCTATGCTATGTTGTGCTATGCTATGCTATGGCAGGCGCAAACATACACATCCTCCTCCTCCTCCTCCGCCTCCTCCTTCCTCTCATCGGCCTCCTCCTCTTTTTCTGGTGGTGATTCGCCGTAGGTAGTCGCTGCTGATGTACTCATGGTAATCGGGGTTTGCGTTGTGTTGGTGTGGACGACGAACAGCTCTTTCCTCCTCCTTCTTTCCTCCTTCCTCCTTCCTCCTCCTTCCTCCTCCTTCCTCATTTCTGCCTCATTATTTATTCCTCCTTCTTTCCTCCTCTCCTCCTTCTTCCTCCATCCTCCTTCCTCCACTCATTCCTCGTTCTTCCTCCTTCCTCCTTCCTCCTCCTTCCTCCACCTCCTTCCTCCTTCCTCCTCTTCCTCCTTCCAGGTTCCTCCTCCTTCCTCGTTCTTCCTCCTTCCTCGTTCTTCCCCCTTCCTCGTTCTTCCTCCTCTTCCTCCTTCCTCCTTCCTCTTCTTCCTCCTTCCTCCTTCCTCCTCTTCCTCCACTTCCTTCCTCATGCGAAACGCTGCCCAGATACCTCAGAGGAAGAGGCGACGGGGGAGGAGGAAAAGGAGGAGGAAATACGGAGGGCGAAGGGATCGAGGAACAGGAAAGGGGTGAGGAATAAGAAGAGTGGTGCCGTCGCTCTTGAGAAGAATATATCGGGCGCCGCGACCGTTTCAGAGCGCGCCACGTTCGGCACGAACACGCACACCGCCCGGTGGCGGGCGGTGCAGGGATGGGGGAGGGGAGGGCGAGAAAAGAGATGAGGAGGAGCACGAGGACGAGGAGAGGCATAATCAGGACCAGGATAAGGATGATGAGGAAGAGGACGAGGAGGCAGACGATGCGGATGAGGATCAGGAGGAGAGGGAGGCGTCTTCGCCATCGTCGTCCGAGACGGCAGGTCCGACGGCCAGAGATTGGACCCGGGACCCGTCGTCGTCGTCGTCGTCGTCGTCGTCGTCGTCGTCGTCGACGTTTACGTTCCAGGAGGGGCCTCCGGGGGAACTTTTGGCGGCCCGTGGTCGCAGTCGCCGTCGCCGTCGTCGTCGTCGACGCGTTCGTGGCTAATCGGCTGATCCCGCTTCAAGGCAGAAGGATTGGACATTGGGCGTGCAGGGCTAAGTAAAGCACTCTTAACTATCTGGTCGCTCGCTTCGGTACGAGGTATGCTATGCAATGCTGCAATTTGCTACGCGTTGCGATACTATGCGGTGCGATGCTATGCTGTGCGATGCTATGCGATGCCGTGCGATGCAATGCTATGCAAGTGCATGCCATGCGATGCTGTGTGCTATGCGATGCTATGCAATGCTATGCTGTACCTTCAATTCCCCGCCCTCGCAATTAGTCCGCAAGTGGTCATGCGCCAAAGCATCGTGCATGAAGTCAGGGCCCCTCCGGCAAAGCCAATCCTACTGTAACCCCTGAGCCGTTTTGGCCATGGATGAGTGCTGGGACGCGCCCGCCCCGTCGACGCCCCAGCCGCGGCGCGGCGGGCCCCTCGTTTTTTCCTCTGTTAAGAGGAAGCTGAAGAGGAAGGCTTCCCCGCCGCCGGGGGGGCATGGCGACGTCAAGCGGCTCAAGACCGCCGACGGGGTCGCGAAGCTTCCGCGGGGCATCGAGAAGCTGCCCAGGACACGTTTTGTTGTGTGTTCTTCCGCCCCAGAGAGGAGGAGGAGGGGGGGGAGGGGGAGGACGAGGATGGGGGAGGAGGGGGATGAGAGGGAGACAGGGAGAGAGAGAGAGAGAGAGAGAAAGTGGGGGAGAGAGAGAGAGAGAGAGAGAGAGAGAGAGGAGGAGGGAAGGAGAGAGAGAGAGAGAGAGAGAGAGAGAGCTGTGGATGGGATGGATGCAGGGGGGTGGAGGGGAGGTAGGGGTGGAGGAAGGGATGGAGAGAGGAGCGTCGAGGGAGGGATATGAGGAGGAGAGTGGAGGGATGGATGGATGGATGGAGGGATGGATGGAGGAAGGTAGAGGGAGGGATGGAGGGAGGATGGAGGGAGGGCCGAACGACGAATACGAGGAAGATGAGGAGCAGGAGAGAGAAGGAATGTGAGAGGAGGAGGAAGAGGAGGAGGAGGAGGAGGAGGAGGGAAGAGGAATGCGTATAATTCTGCCCGGCAGGGCCGACCCCGACCGCGTCCACTTCGAGAAGTGCGCCAAGGCGAACTGCTCGCGGTGCTTGTGGGCCCGCAACAAGCGCAAGGACAGTTTTTGTTTTTGGGGGGCAAGGGTAACAAACGCGGGGAAACGATGACGCGTGCCGAACGTGACGACGACGACAGCCGCTCAGCAACAGGGAGGGAGGGGCGGACGGAGGAGGTTCTTTGGGCGTCCCGTTATTGCCTGAGAGAGGGAAGAGGGAGGAGGAAGAGGGGGAGGAGGAGGAGGACGAGGGGGAGGAGGAGGAGGAGGAAGAGAGGGACGAGGGAGGCTGGGGGGAGGAGGGAGGGCATGGAGAGAGATAGGGGAAGGAGGCCGGGGGAGGAGGGGGAGGAGGAATATGCGAGAGCGACGGGCAATCAGAGATATAGTGAGCGAGCGATTGCACGGGTAACATATGCCTCCCAGTGGCGATCACGGTTCAGAATTCCAGGGACATGCAGATCTTGGCTGGCTCCGCAACCATCCATTTTCGTCGCTCTGCGGCACCGCCGTCCCCCCAGGCGTTGTCGTCGTCGTTTTCTGCGCCCTCCTCCTCTCCCTCCCTTACAGCCTTCTCTTGTCCTTCCCATCCCCCACCGCCGTCGCCGCCGTCGCAGCCGCCGCCGTCGCGGCGGCGTCATCAGCGTTGCCGCCGTCGTCGTTGTCGTCGTCACCCGTCGCCCACTC
>CAUYUJ010002634.1:62500-70000 GCA_963575745.1 Prorocentrum cordatum
CGTATCTATCGGGAGCGCAAATTGACCGACAAGCAAGGCCGTGCTGCCCATCGTTTCCTGACCTGGATCAACGAGGAGCGGGTGCTCGTGGGAGCAAACATGCCCGCGCCTGACTCCAGGCACTCGGAGAGCCCCTCTGAGTTTCTTTTCAGGGAAGCCCCGAAACAATTCTCGGGGAATAGGGTAGCGAGGGCTAGGAACATACGGGATAGGGGGGGGAGTAAGGGGAGCAGCAGGGGCAGACGAGACAACGGCGATGATGATTCGTTTGTTGTGAGAATGGTGGCGCGCGCGCCCAGGTGCTCCAGTGCGCCATGCTGGCGGACGCCGCCGACGAGCACATGACCCTTCTCAGGTACCATGATAGCGAGGAATATGATACGGCCCTGTCACCAGCCAAATGCAAGACGTTCTATGACCGAATCAACTACATGTTCGTGGAGGAGTATTGCTTTGAGTCCGGGTACACCCAACTTGCGCTCCAACATCTGTCTAAACCGAGGTCTTTCTTCGTCGACGGGGTGCCGAAGACGCTCGGGGGGCAGCGTCGGGTGACCTCGGCTATCAGGAAGAGGTGCCTCGGCCGCATGGCCAATTGGTGCCAATTGGTTAGGATGGCTATTGACGCGGAGTTCCCGAAGTTCGAACTGCTCCACCTGATGAATGTCTTTGATATTTCTGTAGACACCAGCGCAACCGTCAGCTCCAGCGAGAAGCAGCAGGAGCGGCGCAGAGACTTGAGGAAACTCGCCACAGCCCTTGAGCTGGATCCCGATATCTTGATTGAGCAGTTCTTCGTGCATCTACCTTCTGCTATGAGTTTCCAGAAATCTCAGCATGGGACCAATCTCGCGGCTTGGCAGCACGTCGTTCAGTCTCATGCTAAGAAAGGCATCAACGCCAGGCCGATCAACGTCCTGGTCGAAGCCCTGAGCCGCTATGCTGCCTGGAGTGGCTCGACGTCCGGGGTCGAGCAGACGTTCGCCAAGCAGTTGGGCAAAACCTCTGCGCAGAGGGGTTGTCTAGCGGATTCCCTGTTGGACGACGAGCTGATATTGCTGACCACGGACCCGGAGGACGATGACCAGGTCTTCTTGGAAGCGCAGGACGCCACGCTTCAAATGAGATTATGATGACGTTGATGGTGATGACGACGACGATGATGATGATGATGAGGATGGCAACGAGCAGCATGACTGATTGAGTGGAGGAAGATTGAGGACATGGATGATGAAAATCACGAGGGAGGTGGAGGCAGCAGCATCGCAAGCGGATGAAGGGGAGGGGAGCAGCTCATACTGATAACATACTCCAACCTTGAGGGGCAAGGCGAGGTCAAGTGCGACAAGACGGGGAGAGGGGGAGGAGGGGGCAATGAGGCCTGGCCCTCTAGTACAAGCGCTCCCCTCTCCACGCGCTGGCCTCCGCCATGTCCATCCGCTTCATTATCTGCTTATCAATTCCTCCTCCTCCTCCTGCTCCATCCCCTTCCTCCTTATTCTCCTTCCCCCCCCCCTCCCCCTCTTTGCCTGCTCACCGCCCTCCCCCATCCACCTGCCCAGGCCATCCCTCTCCCCCGACGCGGCCCCGGCGCCAGCGGGCCAGGCCTGAGGGCAGTCGTCGCCCGGGTTCGCCTGCCGCCGCGGGCCGCCGAGAAATCGGAAATCATCTCCAGAAAGTATGGTCACTGTTCTACGGGGACGCGCGGACGGGGGACAGGGAGCCTCGCTGCGACACGAATGGGAAGAGGAAGGAACGGACGGATAAAACTGAGAAGCGTTTCATCGAGGGAAGGCGGCAAGCCATCTCGAGTGGCGTGGCGGCGAACGGCGGGACCCCCTCGACCGGCAACGTCCACCTCGAGACCTGGACAGAGAAACATGACCAAGAGGTCAGGGCCTCGCCCTCGTCCCTCGCACGCCCTTCAACCAACTCCCCCATCCACCCCCGCTCGCTTCTCCGCCCGCCCACCGTTCCCACCTTCCCCCGAAAGGGGGGGGGGGTGCAATGAGGGCAAGGAGGACGAGGAGGAGGGGGGGGAGAGCAGGGGTAGAGAGGTGGACGGGGGAGCTGCCAACCCGAGAGGCGTCGTTCCAGAAAGATAAAGAGAACGGGAAACTTTTAGAAGCGCTTCTCAATGGGACTATTGATATTGAGGATGTGGGGCCAGACATAGCGGCGACCCTCGTAGACTTCTCAGAACACCAACACCAACTCGACCACAAGTATTTCACAGATCAAGCTTTGAGGAAACGCAAGCGGGAGCGCCCGACCACGTACGATCTGAGGGGGAAATCTGTATACCTCACCGAGAGCCTCACGCCAAATGCCGTTTCCAAGTTGGGGCCTGTACTGGTGAGGAATGGCATGAGTCGCTGTCACGACAGGCTCAGAGCAGACGTTCTCGTCGTGCCGGACCTGTCGAACATCGGCCAGAGGAATACTTGGGCAGCATTTCTAGCAGGGCTCCGCGTCTGCAGCCCTCTTGCGATCGAGACCGGGGGCAAGAAGGGGCCCTCGATACAATTCTGAGCGCTTCGCGCATCTCCACCGCGACCTGCCAGAAACGACGCCCAGGCGAGTTGAGGTGGGACCCTCGTTTTGATGCCTCCGCCGTCCTTTCTGCTCGTCGGCGCGGGCCTGCCCTCCTGCTGGCCGCTCATGGGCTGCCCTCTCTCCTAGGCCGCGGCCTCCCCGTACGGCCCTCGTCGCGTCGCTGTCGCTGGGTTGGGTACGTCTCGCGGGACTGGCGCGCGTGCGCGGCGTCTCGGGTGCCTCGGGGAGGCCTCGGGGGGCCTCGGGTGACCTCGGGGGGGGCGCGCGGGTTCCTTTTGGGGGCTTCTGAAAAGTTTTGCGGGGCCATCTTGGTACCTTGCGGGGCTTCCCGGGCGCCTCTTGGGACCATTCTTGGACGACATCGATCAAACAAGAGGGGGGCTTCAATTAGCCTCGCCCTAGAGCGCCTAAAATCGCCGGTTGGTGTGCTCTTGTGGCTCTTGGAGCGCTCTTAGGGCCGTTTCGGAGCTCTCTTGGGCCCTTCTTGGAGCCCTCTCAGGCCAGCTTGGAACCATCTTGAGGCTTCGGAATGCCATCGGAAGCGAACAGACAATAAAGCAAATCACAAACATTTTCTATAGAGTTTCGAAAGATTTTGGCTTCTTGGAGGCCTCCTTGGGGAGCGCTTTGGCTACTTGGATCCGTCTTGGGGCCGCCTTGGAGCTCGTTGGAACATCCTGGAAGCCATCTCGAGGCATCTAAGGCGATCTGGAGCCATCTTGGGGGTCTTCTGGGCTCTCTGAGGCGCTCCTGGAGCCATCTCGGGCCATCCCGGACGCTCCAACTACCCGCCGCCCCCGCCCGGCCAGGTCCAGGGGGGGGAGGGGAAGAAGGGCGTTGCAAGGGAAAGCCGCTCTAGACCACCTGCCCAGGAGGGCTGGGGGGATTCAAATCGATCCGGCGGTTAAAGAGGGCGGTGTGGGCATCGGACCAGTTCAAGACTAAGCATGCGGTGATTTGGAACATCATTTCATCCCTCACGCGCGCTGGTGTTGAGTCCAAGTGGGAGTGGTTCAACGACAAGGGGGCTTTCTTGGAGCATGCCCGCAACCGGAAGAGCGTGATCCACGTGTGCTTCTTGGCGCTGCCAGAGAAGACCGAGCCGGAGCTCCGCTGCCCCCCCCCCCCCCCGAGCGAGCGTCGCATTGCAGTCGCGCCACTTTTCACATGCACGCTCGCACGCAACGCACATGCTCTATGCGTGCGCGCACCCATTCGCGTTCAAGCCCCGCGCTCAGTGAGGTCCGCTACGAATACCTTCCGAGATAGTCTCTGAGCGCGGCGATCCGCGTGCTGCAAGCACGACGTTCGTCAACAATTATTGTATGCAGCCACGGGGTCCATGAGTAACATTCCGCGCCCTGCGTTGCTCTTCCCTCTGATGTTTCCCCTATCGCTGTCATTAGTTGTTTTAATTACACCCATGGCCGTCCGTGCAAGTAGCGTCGGCTTTCAAATTACTTGCCTTCTTGTTCTACCCCTCAGCTCCCAGCCATGCCAGTTGTTTTCGCATTTGCACGCCAATGCGACAATTTCTTCATGTAATGATGCCCACATCTTCTTTGCCCCTGCCACGCCGTGCTTTCCTACCCGTTCCCCTCGCCGTGCCAGGAGTACCAGCACATCGTCTACAAGCTGACGGTAGCCGAGGCCGAGACCCTCTGGAAGGGTGAGATCGACGAAGGCTCCTCCGCCGTCGGCATCTGCGGCTACTGAGGCAGGGGAGGCACTCCCTGGGAGTGCCGCGTGGCGCGCGGCGCCCGACGAAAAACATGTTTTGTTTACTCGGGGGCCCCATTTTGTTTTTGGCCGTTGGAACGCTGCGTCCTGCATGGGCGGGGCTTGCATTTGCAAGCACGCCCCATTCAGTCCTGAGCGCCCGGGCCTGAACGAGGGGTGGCGGTCGCATCAATGGAGCGCTACAGTGTTCTTGCACCGGCCCTCCCTGTGCAAGAACCAGATCACGCGACGCGATCGGGCCTCGAGGGGTCATTCGATCCTGAGCGCCCGGTCCTGCATGGGAGGCGTGTGCAATTGCAAACCTCGCCCATGCAAGATGCGCCAATCTGGCCGACGCTGGAAAAATGGATTTCCATAGGAGGTTTCTGCGTGCACCGCTGGTGCTTGGTTTGACTTGGTCGCCAGTGCGCTCTCGTTTTTGTCTGGGCGATCCTCGTCGCCACGGCCAGATTTCCTTGTCAATTTGGCGACGACGACGACGACGACGGAGACGACGACGACGACGACGACGATGATGATGATGATGATGATGATGATGACGAAGCGCCCCCCAGCGCGGTTCTTCAGGACATGCCGCAACAGAGGACGAGGACGAGGACGACGACGACGACGACGACGGCGGCAGCGGCTGCGTCGTCAGATAGAGGCTGTCCAGTCGGAGAGAACGGGCGGCGCGCAAGGGTCCCGGGGGCAGCGGGCGGGCCTCGGAGTCGCGTCGCGTTCGCCGGGGTGATCGACGCGGCTGCCTCCAGCTGGCAAGGGCGGGCTCGCTCATACCCCCGTTCGCCCTTCACTCTCTGCCCTGTCTATCCACGCCTCCTTGCCCTCTGCACTTATCCTCTCACCCTGCCAATCCCATGCCCTTCCGCCTTATCCTCTCACCCTTCCCGCTCCCGCTACCACCGCTGCCACCCGCGTTCGAGCCTGATGGGATCCACCGCGGCGCTGCCTCCACACCCACTCCGACTAACGCTCCTGAGCAGCGATGGCCCCGAAGTCAAAGTCCAAGGCCAAAGCCAAGGCCAAGGCTCTGGCTGCGCGGGGAATCCATGACTCTTCGGGACCTCTGATTCGTCTCTTGGATACCCCCCCTGGAGCCAATTGCCGCCCCCGTCCACTCTGGGTATCTCTCGAGGGTCCGAGGAATCAAATCTGGGCCAGCAACGATTCGGGAATGCCCCTGAGCGATTTCAGAAACTCTTGGGGCACTTGGGGGGGGTCCTGGAGGGGCTTTGCTGGGGATGCCCCGCTCAGCAAGGCGGCCGCGCTCAGAGACGCTCAGCAGCAGCCACCACAGCAGCAGCCGCCGCAGCAGCCGGGGCACGACGCGCGCGAGGATGACCCTCAGAAGGTGAGGGAGATGAACGCCAACACCTACGTCGAGGTTGAGGAGTGCCTCAAACTCATCAAGGAGTACCCGCCCTGGGTTGGCATCGAGACCGCCGAGGCGCTCTCCATCCGGGCCCGGGCGACCGACGGCATGGACGATGGCCCTCCGTCTGGGTCGCAGGCGGGAGCATTGGAATGAGCGCCCGTGACCCCACTGATGGCCCCCCCCCATAGCTCGAACCCCTAAACAAAACGACACAACTTCCCGTATATCTATATATGTGATGTGTTGTTGTGACTCTGCGATGCCACGGTGGCTGCTGTCCTCTTGCTCTGCTACCTGAGGGGCCCATGCAACATGCAACGCAGCAAAAGCAAAACTGCGAATGGACAATCACGGATTGCAAACGGGTGAATGCAACGCAGCAGAACTGTGAATGCCCAGAAAAAATGCGAACGCAACGCAGCAATACGTGAAACTATGCCCCCTTCTGCCACCTTGGGAGGGGGACTGGGGAACGAGGGTGGGCTCTGAGGGCCACGGCTCGCAGAAACAGTGCATATTTCTTTACGTTGCCCTAGGCGCCCTACGACGAGACGCAGTGCATGACCGCCCTGGCCGAGACGAACCGCTACTTGTGCGCTAACAATTTCCTCTCCATCAACCATTCGCTGTCCACCACCCGCGGCGTTGCCTTCAACGTGAAGAACATCGAGCGCTTGGTTGAGTTCCACTTCAGCAGTCCGGCGCCGCCGCCCCACCCCATGGTCTGCGCTGTCCAGAAGGAGGAGAGCCCCAAGCCAAAGTGGGGGAACATCGCGAGCATCACCCCGCTCGAGATTCGGCTCGCGTTGCTGAAGGCCATCGCTCGAGACATCTCCGAGAATAAGGACGCCACCGTCATGGATTCATGGAAACAGATCGTCTTGAGCTGCCCGTTCCAGTACGTCATCCTGGAGTCGGACGACGACATCTGGAGGGCAGGCAGACAGATTCGCTACAACCTCGCCCAGGACAGCGCCGCCATGAAGCTCACGGCGCTCCAGGATTCCGCGGGGGGAGGGGGAGGCGCGACTCCATGGGCTGTCACCAAACGCTGGTAAACGTCAACTGTTTGTGACGACGAAAACCAACAACAAAATAATACAATAAACGCAACGACGAATGACAGTGCAGGCACCGACCGAAACTGAACATCAAACGCAACGACCGTGACTCCCCTGGAAAGCTCCGGACGGCGTGACGCTGTGGCGGCATGCCCAGGGACAGTTCCAAGTTATGCTGCCCATTCCCCCCCGTGTGCCTTTTCCCCGTCCCCCGATCCATCGGCGTTTGTTTGTTTGTGACGTGCTCAGCGCCCCCCCCCCCCCGCCCCCTACCCAAAAGGAGCTCTGCGAGCTCCTCGCCTTCAAGCGTCGCAAGGAGAGAACGCATGGGCCGATGACTAACGTTCAGTTGGCAAATGCTTTCCGGGAGGGCGTGCAGCAGTCGGACGACGCAGAGACCATCTCAGACACTTACGTCCAGATGGCCAACCTCGTGGACAAACGCATCATGAGCCTCCCCGACTCCGCGAAACTGCTTTTTGAGCTCGATGAGAAGCTCGGCCAAGCGAACCCCCTCAACGCGTTGACCAAATTATATAACCTAGCCCTGAAAGCAAAAGACGATGAAAAAGTGCATTGGGCCATGGCAACGATCCACGACGCCTGGATGAGTGGGAGCATGACAGGTGAGACGCTGTCTTTGAGGTACATCCAGGGCACGGGGCCTCAGTCTGGTGGGAAAGGCCTCATCGACTTGACGAACCAGAAACTGGAGCTTAAGAATTACGTCCTCACGGAGTTCATCGATTCCTACACGCAGTGGGACCC
>CAUYUJ010002634.1:75000-87552 GCA_963575745.1 Prorocentrum cordatum
GGAGGAGGGGCAATCCCTTCCTCGGAGGGGGAGAAGAGGGTGGGAAGAGAACCCTGTTATGTGTGTATTTCCACGTATCCTAGAACGGCGCTTGCACTGAGACGGGCTGGCGCAGCCTCGCGTGCCCGCGGGCCCCCTCGAACAACTGATTGGGGTTTCTCTGGCGCGACTCCCCCTGCCTAATCCCCGCCCCAAGCCCGAAGGGGAATGGAGATGCAGCCGCCCTGAGATCAAGGTGCGGTAGCAGGCCTGGCGTGGGCGGGCGAGCCCACCAGCGGTCTGCGGCGCGCAATGGATGATTTTGGCTTCGAGAAGCCGCCTGGAAGGAAGGCCTCCAAAACCGCGGCGAAATCCCAGAGGCTTAAGGTCGCCAAGCCTCACACTAAAAAAAAACCAGCAGGCGCATCAACCAGTTTCTTGGGCACGAAAATCCGTGTAGGTTCCGAATGCTCTGGTCTTTGCTCAGAAGTCCTGGCGCTCGAGACCCTCGTGGGGCCCGACAACATCAAGCACTCGTTCGCCTGCGAGATCGAGCCGTCCATCAGGGACATCATCCGCCACAACTACCCTGAGATCGGGGCCGTTCATGAAGACATTACCCAGCGCTCCGTCAACGACCTCCCTAAGGTGGACGTCTACGTGAACGGGGCCCCCTGCACGAAGTTTTCCCAGATGGGTGGGCGGGACCTATCCTCGTCGTCGTCGTCGCCCCCCTGCTGTTACTACTACTACTACTACTACTACTACTACTACTACTACTACTACTACTACTACTACTATCCTCGTCGTCGTCGTCGTCGTCGTCGCCCCCCTGCCGTCACCTCGCCCCGCTTCGCCCGGAGGAGGGCGACGCGCATCCCGACGGCAGACTGATGGATCAGGGCGCGGACTACATCGAACAGAAAAAACCTACCATCTTCCTCTTCGAGAACGTTGCTGCGTTGGCCACTCATTCGAAATATTCCGCATTCTTCGGGCACATCCTGGACAGGTTGGACATGCTTGGCATATGCGATATCTCTTACAGCGTGATGGACACGAAAAAACATGGTGGAATACCTGTCGAGAACCAGGGTTTACATCGTGGGGATCCTCAAAGCGAAGCAGGTTTACCCAATGAGATGGCCTTCAGATATCCCCATGCAGCCCATTCACAAGTTCATTGGAAAGTGCATCGCTGCGAAAGCGAATAACCCCGACATCGACAGCATGAACACGACGAACTTGTCCAACCTTAACAACGCTATGAACTACATCATGCAGAATGGGCATATCACGGAGCCCTGGGTCCAATGGGCCTCGAACCCTTCAAACGTCGAGCAGTGGAGGAGGGGCCCGGAGAGGGGGAGGGCGAGGGTGGGAGGGCGGTGGAGCAGGTGGAAGGAACAACTCAAGGCAGAAAGAGTGTCGCCGTCGTCGTCGCCGTCGCCGTCGTGTTCCTTCACTCCCTCCCTCCGTGCCCCCTTCCCTCCTCTCTCTCTCTCTCTCTCTCTCTCTCTCTCTCTCTCTCTCTCTCTCTCTCTCTCTCTCTCTCTCTCTCTCTCTCTCTCTCTCTCTCTTCTCTCTCTTTTTCTCTCTTTCTCTTTCTTTTCTCTTTCTCTTTCTCTCTCTCTCTCTCTCTCTCTCTCTCTCTCTCTCTCTCTCCTCTCTCTCTCTCTCTCTCTCTCTCTCTCTCTCTCTCTCTCTCTCTCTCTCTCTCTCTCTCTCTCTCTCTCTCTCTCTCGCTCTCACCCTTTCCCTGCCTCCTTCCCTCTCTCCCTCCCTCCCTCCCTCCCTCTCCGGCTCTCCCTCGCACTCCCCCCCCTTCCGCCTCCGAGGTCGTGGACCTCGAGGCGAGCAAGGTGATTGGGAAGAATCGCGGAGGTGCGCTGCTGGGCGCGACGCCGTGCCTGACGAAGAACAGGGCTGGCAGCAAGGCCTTCTTCATTTCCAACCGTGGCGAGCGCATCACGGACAAAGGCCTCATGAAGCTCCAGGGCCTGGATCCAAAGCGGCTGCTTCGACCAGCCTCGGTCACCCCGCGGCAGCTCCGGACATCGGGGCAAACAAAATCTAATTTAGGGGGCGGGCTAGATCCGACTAAACGCTTGATAGGCCTGCTTGGTCTGCCTTGCCGTGCTATGCTGGGTCACGCTATGTTATGCAATGCGTCGATATGATTCCGATGATTTGCCATGCTATGCGATGCCCTGCCATGCATGTAGGATTTGTTATGCTGTTCTGTTTCCGGGAGGATGGCCGTGGGCAACGGCATGACGATCAACGTCGCGGGCAGGGTGCTCCGCGAGGCGATGATCTCGGGCGGCCTCATTGCGCCGATCACGATGGACCCATGGAAATCCTGAGCTCCGACGCCCTGTTCGCCGTCCGCATGCCTGCTAATTAGTTATCGGATCGACCGTGTGGGCAATCCACGCGCGGTAGTGCAAAAGAGAGGCGGCGGGCGGCAGGTCACCGAGATCGCCATCGGACGGGGCGCCGTCGTCGGGCCTGCCTGCCTCTGCACTCGCAGATCGCACGAGGGCTGGAGGCGACGCGGGGTACGACGGAGGGGCGACGGCGAGAAGGAGGAGGACGACCGCGACGACGGGGAGGATGACGACGAAGAGAACCTGGAATAGATCTGCGAGCGCAGAGCTAGGTGCGCCCCCCACTGACGAGGGAGTTCGGGTCGTCCCCGCCCCCCCTCCAGAGCCCGGCGGCCTAGGACGACGACGACGCCGACGACGACGACGACGACGACGACGGCGGCGGCGGCCGCGGCGGCGGCGAACGACGACGACGACGTCCCCCTGATCATCGCCCGGCCTCGAGTCGCATCGGTGCGCCCGCGGAGGAGCGGGCCCCGAGGGCGCTGTCCGGGGGGAGGTCGTCGTCGCCGCCGCCGCCGCCGCCGCCGCCGCCGCCGCCGTCGTCGTCGTCGTCGCCGTCGTCGTCGTCGTCGTCGTCGTCGTCGTCCTCGTCGTCGTCGGCGTCGTCGTCGTCGTCGTCGCCGTCGCCGTCGCCGTCGCCGGAGCCGGAGCTATGTTGTCCAAGCGACCCCGCCGACTGCCCTGGGCCGTCGGCCCTCCGCCGGCCCTCCGGCGGCCCGAATGCCGATGAGGATGAGGAGGAGGAGGAGGAGGAGGAGGAGGAGGAGGAGGAGGAGGAGGAGGAGGAGGAGCCGGGCCCGTTGAACGACTTCCTGGACCCGTCGGGGTTGAACAGGGCGATCCCGATCCTGGACTCCCTGGACCGTTGGACAGGATGATCCTGGACAGGATGATCCTGGACCCGCTGGACAAGATGATCCTGGAACAGGAAGAGAGCGAGGAGGCGGAGGAGGAGGCGGACAGGGACGAGGACGAAGGAGGAGGAGAAGGAGGAGGCGGACAGGCCCACTCGGGGTGGACAAAGGACTTGTCCTCCTCGCCCAGTCTTCCATCATAATGACCCCCCCGTCTCCTCCGTTTCGTAATTCCTGCCTCGAAGGGGTAAGGGCAATGGGATGGGGGAGAGACGGGGGAGGGCAGTTGTGGAAGGCGGGGCGGGGAAGACAAGACCTACGTCCGGGCCCCGAGGCGGCTCACAGAAAAAGAACGGCAGAGAAAGCACTCCAAGACCGTGCGGACGAATACCGCGCGGAGAGGTTGGTGGGGTGGGTTGCGGCTGGCGAGCCGTTCATGCCTGTGCGCCGTCGCGGGCCTTCAGGGCCTCGGCAGCCTAGGAGCGCCTTGCTGAAAGCATCGCGTTCTGTTTTCCGCCCTTTTTCTCTGAAGCGAAATGCGCCCGATTCGGTGACTTGAAAATGAGCCCGGCGCGACCCCAATTAGGCATATTCATATCGGTTAATTATTAAAGGAAGGAGGGAAAGGGGGACCCTCTCTTTCCCCCCCTTTCCCTCCTTCGACGCCGGAAAGCCTCGCCGACGACGGTGGCCAAGATTCCTTCCTTCCTCGTTCCTCGTTCCTCCTTCCTCCTTCCTCCTCCTCCTTCCCCCCTCCTCCTCCTTCCTCCTTACTCCTTCCTCCTCCTTCCTCCCTCCTCCTTCCTCCTCCTCCTTCCTCCTCCTCCTCCTTCCTCCTCCCTCCTCCTTCCTCCCTCCTCCTCCCTCTTCCTCCTCCTTCCTCCTCCCCTCGCCTAAGCAAACCTTTGCACCCGAACTGTAGGGCGAGTTGCGCGCGCGCTAGATTAATATTTCGCGCGCGCAACGGGCTCTAACACTTTGGCGAGCTTTTTAATTGTTGACCGAACAACGGTTCAACAAAAGGTGGCGCTGGGCGCTGGAGGCTTTGCAAAACACGGCGTGGAAACAATCGCACGCCATGCTATGCTATGCTACGGCGCCCGCGCATTTAAATGTCACGCGGTCCCGATGACAGCAATGACGACGAGGAGCTGCAACAGGCCATGTTGCTGTCGCGGACTTCACTCAGAACTCGTACGTGGCGCGACCCCACACAAACTCAAAAGAAGATGTCAAATGTGGCGCGGGTGTTCCCCTCCCCCTCTCAACTGTTATCCATATCATGACATAACATAGCATAGCATACCATTCCATAGCATAAAATAGCATAGCATTGCACAACATAGCATAGCATAACATATCCATAGTATAACATAACATACCGTATCACACCCCAGTGCCACGGGACACCACGGGGCACCACGGGACACCATGTGACACCATGGGGCACCACGGGGACCCTCCTCCATTTTTCCATTGTTCTAACACCTGGCAAGGCTCAGATGCTGGCAACAACAAGGCGCACCCGGCAGGCCTGGTTCTCCCCCCCTGCCCCCCCTCTCGCCCTCCCCCATCCGCCGCCTCTGGGCATTAGGGGAGGGGCTCGCGGCGTCAGCAGGGAGCTCGCGCAAGGAGGAGCTACTAGCCCTGAAAACCTTTTATGGTGCCGTGAATGTCCACCCCCAGGATATGGGGCGGGGGTGCGTTCGCGGCCGCGGGGGTGAATTTCGATCTCAGGGATACACGGTGGTGGACCGATCCTGGTTAAATACGTTCCCCGTGGGATTTCTGACGGTCCGTTGGCCCACTTACCTCGGCGCAGCGCAACGGGTTCTGGCGGCGCCCTCTCTTTCCCTCTCGTTGGGCCCCCCCCGCTCACGGACGAACAGTTAGATGCTTGATCGGCTGAGCCGGCGCGTGCTAGTAGTTGGGCGCTGATTGATCTGCAAAGTTGCACATTGCATTTGCAAATGCATATGTGTATATATGTGTGGCTTACGTGATAGACTGAGAAAATTTTGCATTGCTGCGTTCGCCAACCAAGGTCCGTTGCTATTTCGGTTCAAGATGCGCCCGTGGTTGCTAGATTCACCAGACGCGGCGCGCTTGCGGGCTGAGAAGGAGCAGTGGGCTCGCGCCACGAAGCGGACGCTGCGACGTCTGTGCTGCTCGTCGGGCTCGTCGTCTCGTTCTCGGTCAGCTGCTGCTTCGCGGTCGGGTGGGCCCGGTGCTGCTGCCCGGTCGGATGGGCCCGCCGACGAGCCCCCCCAGCAGCAGCAGGTCGACCAGGCGGACGGCCCGCCGGACACGGCGGACGCGCAGCAGGAGCAGGCGGCGGACGAGGAGAAGATGTTCGGCGGCACCCGGGGCGCCGCTGCGTCCTTCCAGTCGACCCCCCAGGCGGAGGAGGAGGAGGGGGCCGCTGGCGCGGCTGGCCCAGCCGCTGGCGCGGCAGGTGGCCCAGCTCGCGGCGCTGCTGTTGTTGTTGCAGAGGCCAGAGGGGTGGGTCAGGCGCCCTTTGGGTACGTGTTCATGGTTGGGGTCTTCTTGGGAGGCCTGCTCTTCGTATTGTTGTTGGGGCCCTGTTGGAACCCATTTTCGCTTCTTGAAGCGTTTTGAGCATCATCATGGCCTATTGGGCCATCTTCTTGGGCTCTTGAGGCATCTTGAGGCGTCTGGAGCATCCTGATTCTAAAATGTTCTTGGGCGTCTTGGGCGTTCCTTGGCTTTGGGGGTCTCGGGTATCCTGGTGATAAATATAGGCCATGTGGGGGCATCTTGGGGCGTCTCGGGCATCGTCTTGGGATCGGGGAGTTCGAGGCATCTTGAAGCGTCTTGGGCTCCTGTGGCGTTGGACCGTCTTGCTGCTTCAGGCCACCTCCCCATCCACTGGCACGGCTCGGCGGCGCGGCAGCGCGGCAAGGCGGCGGTCGGCGGCGACCCCCTGCTGGGCGCCGGCGCTGGCACCCGATGAGCGCCATGCAGCGCGCTGGAACGCTGGCGCGGATGACGCCCTCCTCCTGCTCACGGAGGCAACTCGGACCCACCCGTCCATCACCGCCTTCTGGAACAGCGCCGAAGCGGCTCCCGAGCAGCAGTTGGACATCCCGGAGCCGCTCCTTCTGGAACGGTTGCAAGTTGCCCTACGGCGGATCGGACCTGCAGGCTGCTGCTACGTTGGTTCGACGAGCAGCCCGCGCTGGCGGTGGGAGGGCGGATGGTACTGGCCATCAGAAGCTGCCACCGGCGTGCCGTCCGCCACTCAGGACTACATGCCAGGCCATACTGAACAGTGGAGGCGCATGCAAGTTTTGGGCGCTTGGCCAGATGCCGAGACGGCGCGGCTAGAACCGATTTGCATCCGCGCAGCTCGCTCTACTGTTTCGATGCGCCTTACCAATAAGGCAACCGACGCGCGTGGCCTCGAGCGTCGGCCTTGGAGCTACAGCTTCATTTACATAGTGTCATCAATGAAGCCACTCAAAATCGTCGTCGTCACCATCATACTCATCGGCAGCATCATCACCACCCCCCGATTCTAAATCATTTCCTCTCACCCCTCATCCATCCCCCTCATCATCATCATCCTCATCATCATCATCATCACCACCATCATCATCATCATCATCATCATCATCCAAGAGATAACGGTGCCCCTCTGTGCAACGACAAGACAACGACGGCGATGACGACGACGACAACGACGAGGGACGACGACGACGACAACTACGGCGATGACGACGACGACGACGACGACGACGGACACGGCGACGACGACGACGACGACGACGACGACGACGACGACGACGGACGACGACGACGACGCCGACGACGACGGCGGCGGCGGCGGCTGCGGCGGCGCCGGCGCCTCCCGCCGCGCGCGCCGCCGACCGGGAGGAGAGGCTGCATCCACCACCATCAACTCGCCCCCTTTCCTTCCTCTCCCCCTTCTCGCCCTCGATTTCCTCCCTCCTCACTCTGACCTCCTTTTCCTTCTTCTTCCTTCTTTTTCCTCAGTTCTTCCTTGTTCTCCCTCCTCCCCTTTCTCCTTGCCCTCCCGATGCATATGATGATGCATAGATGTTATGCGTGTGTATGCATACGGTATCATATGATATGCTATCCGATGATAACCTGTATGAGGATATACGATACCCTATGCTATAATACTACGGTACGTGACACGGAGTAGTAGTAGAAATAATAATTGCGACACCCTCCTAGTGCGCGACAGCGGTCGCCGATCACCCGAGCACCCTGTTAAGACAAGGTAAGCCTCGGACATGCAACCCTCTGCCACCGACCCCCGGCGGCGCTGGGGCAACCGCCCGCGCCGGCCGCGCGGACTGCATGGTTGCCGCGTTTGTGTTCCAGGATCACGTTGAAATTCACGTCGGCGGTCAAATCCTCTCGCCTGAGTAGCGGGCCCGACCAGCTCGCGAAAAACGAATCCGACCTGCCGGAGATCTCGCCGCAGAGGATCACGCGCATCTCCTTCAGCGTCGGGGTCGGGCTCCGCCACGCAGATGTCGTCGGCGCAGGGGGGCAGCCGGGACTTGCCCGGCGCGAGCTCGGGCAAGCGCCTGGCGCCCGCAAAGACACTGTCGGCCTCTATCACCGCTGACTCGACGATCTGCTGGTAGACGACCCGCCGCACGATCCACATCGCCCAACTCGAGCCCGCGGGCGCCACCCCGAAGCGCGGCGCGCCCGGGGCCCCGCCCGGCGGCCCAGCCAGCCACACCCGGGCGGAGGCGACGCCCCCAACGAGCTACAAGTCGATCGCGGGCAGCAAGAAGAACTCAGACAGCTCGAACGGACTGCCCAGGGAGTAAAAGAAATTGGAAATGTCAGCCCGGGCGACGCGCGGCTCCGAGCCGGCAGGCGCGACGACGCCGGCCCAGCGCGAGCCCGTGGCCGAGCCCATCGCTGGTGGGGGCCTGAATCTGGCATTGACTCCGCGCGATCCGCAGGGCGCGGCACTTCGTCTTCACGAAGACCGAGCGGCGCCGCCCACGGGCGACGTAGCCCGCGGCAGCATGCCACTCGCGTGCAGCGACGAAAGAGCGCAGCGCACATGGTGGGCGAGCGCTGGAGAGCCGCGTCCACGCACGGCTTCGCAAGAGCATTGGCGTCGCGCGCCCTGCCAAACTCGCCATCATCAAACGTCATGGCGCCGTGGAAGTCCTGGAGGCGCGTGGCGCCCCGCAGATTCAGCAAGTCGGAGGCGATCGGGGGCCGCTCCATTGGCTCCGGGATGGCCATAAACTCACGCGCATCAAGCGCAGCAGCACAAGGAAATCCTCCAACATCGCAACCGAGGTCGGAGCGGAGAAGCGCGCGATAAGCTTTCTGGAGGGACAGGCGGCCGTCTGTCATCGGCCCCGGCCTGCTGCAGCACAACGCGCCGCGCTTGTCGCCGAGCCGCGCCGATGCGAACGTTGGACCCAGCACGACGCCCCTCACCGCCACGCAGCCAGTTGAGAGCCTCGAACGCAACGCAATCTCAGCCTCTGCTGAACCGAGCGGGAGAAGCCAAGTCGCAGGTCGAGGCCGTCGCCCAGCGCGGGAAGCGTAAACAAATCGCGGGGTGCAGCTCCTCCGCGAGAGCGGCAACGGTGGGCCCTGTCGCGAGCGATGCTGGCGCGCCCAACCGCCGGCCCCGATGCCCTTCCAAAGTCACTGGGCACTCGCGGGGTCAAACCTCCGCCGCCCCCATGACATCGCGGCCGAGCGACGGCAGATCAAGCTGGTCCTGGCAGGCGCCAGCATCGAGCATTCTTGAGGCCATCTCGTGTTCGCGTACGCAGCGGTCGCCAGCTGCGACCTTACCACGCGGGCCCACGTCTCGTGCGCCGCGAAGAAGGGGCCCTCATTGTTTCTGCCATACTTGAGCGCCACCATCAGCGCGCGAGGCCCGGTGATTCTGAAGCCGCCCGGCACCTCCTTCTCGCTGGATAGCGCTGCCACGTCGGCGATCGCGCGGCGCCTCTCGCCCTGCGGATTAAAGAAGACAGGCAGCATCCACAAATCGCCCTCCGCCACAGTTGCGGCGTCCTCGCTGGTCACCTGGCCAATCGCCAGCGGCTGCTCGGCGACCTGCACTCGCGGCAGCACTTGCCTGGGCGGCGTCGCTGGTGGCGGGGGCCTGACCAGGCTGGGCGCCCTCGGGCCCAGCGGGGGCTGCGTGGCGCCCTAGGACGCGGGGACGCCCTGGGCAGCCAGGTCGAAGGAGCCAGCGTCGGAGCCTTCCGGCGGCGGCAACGGTTTGCCAGGCGCAGGCAGCCACCTGGGGTCGCCCGCGAGCGGCGCACTCTGCCTCCAGCGGTGGTGGAGCCTCGAGTTTTTCTCTTTCAGCAGGCGCAGAGCAGCCGATCCAGAACGGCAGCCCGGGCGGCGGCAGCCTCAGCTCCGCCGTTCGCATCAGAGCGAGGCCGTCCACGAAGAGCTGGTCGGGCACCTCGTCAAACCCGTGAATGGTCGCCGGGTCGACATCCCGCTGGGCCTCAATCCACAGCGGCGAAGAGGCACTGGCTGCAGATGTCACCGCCGCTGGACGCGCCATCACTCCAGCGCCCGCCGCTGGCCCGTGCGAGTCAGCAGCGCCTGCCTCCTCGACGCCTGGCCGCCGGGGCCCACCGCCGCGGCCGCCAGCGCTGAACAGCGCGGTGGCGAGCGCCCACCACGACGGCCCCGAGCGCGTGCACACCACGGTCGTCGGCGCCTATGGCAGTGCAGATGCGGGTTGCACGGCGGGCGAGGCCGGTGTGCAGCCCCAGAGCGCGATGCCCGTGCCTCCGCCCCGAGCGAGCTCCCGAATCGCGCATCGTGGGTGCGGGGTTGCAGCACGGAGAAACTCAAGCATAGACACTTGCGGAAGGGAAGGTGCAAAAGCACACGTGTTTTTGCGAATCGCGCCAGACCCCGAGCGCGATGAGCGAAAACCCGAGAGATTTGGCGACTTGCACTCTGCACCACAAAAGACGGCGATGGAAGCCGGCCCGCCCCAGACAACATCGCGCAAGCACTGCCAACATGTATCTATATATATATATATACATACATACATACATACACATACACATACACATATGATGTACACATATATTTATATCATCTCATCTAAAAGGCTCACAAGTAGGCACCGCCCGACCAACCCCAAGGAAATAGCCACCGTGCCCCGAGGCCTCTCCCCCCTCGACGCCTGGGCTCCCGCGGACAGGGCGCCGACGTCCTCGGCCACCGCCCTGGGACGGGCTCGGCCGGGCACGCGCGGGAGCGGCGGCACTGGTGCGGCCATCGTCGGGGGGCACGCAGGCAAGCAGGCAAGCAAACCTGGCAGCAAGCATAAAAGGACCCCGAACCCTTTGGGAAGCGACCTACTTTAGGAGGGCCAGGAACACTAGGGATAAGGGGGTCTTTACTGCAGATGGACCGAGCCAAACCGCCCAGAATTATAATCCCTGGTACAAAGACGGGGACCTCAGTGAGGCCACGTCCCCATCGTGTTGTCAGGCTCAGGAGTTCTTTTATCCTCGATGATTGACGGCGCATCGGCACCAAAGAACACAAGTGCCTCATGGAGCTCACACCTTCGTCAGGGCAGCACTGCGTGTAGGCGCTGCGTGTCCACTGCTGCATTTGGGCCTAACTCGGGACCAGTGCTTCTCCAGATTCGAAGCAACAGCGAACTGGCTTTCTCCACGCGGGCCTGCGCAGGGGGTGCTCCTCAGGAATAGCGGCGACTGCATTGCTTAGCTTCTCTTGGCGCTCGGTAAGTCCAACTCTTCAACGATATTATGATGTGTTCAATTCCGGCGTTTTTCATTGACTTCGGCCTCTGGGGGCCGCTATCGGACCCTGGGGCCATCAACAAAAGAACACTGATCTGGGAATGAGGAGTACCGCCTGGGGGAGGGGACTCGCGGGACCTCCGGGGCCGCGCATTGGAACGAACAACATCACGTCGTCGGATGTATTGGGGTTCGGAAGCAACTACTGAAGGTCTTCGTCGGAAAGAATAAAGAGGATTAGGCCCCATTGGGGGGCCACTACGCCGAAAAGGCCGTGAAAAAAGCGGAGCAAGCCGGAGAAAGCAGAATTCAGCGGAATCAATCGGGAACAAGCCGGATTAAGCCAGATGTCGGACCAGGGCAAAATCAGAATTGGACCTCCCAGGAGTTGCATCCGTATTGGGGGCAGCACGAGGACCCAGATTGTTGGACGATTCTGGCCAGTTCTGAATCTCTGGGGCCCCCAGAGGCCTCCGGGGATCCCAGCGCCCCCTGGAGATGCCAGGCAGACCCAGGCCTTCGGCGCCTTGAAAAAAAAAGCAGGGCGAAGGCATTTCACGACTTCGCCCCTGGAGACCGCCAGACCCCAGGAGCATATGAAGAAGCAGCCCAGAACGAGACACCGAGCCCAAGGAGGGGGTCGAGAAGCTCTGGAGGCCGCGAATGGACAAAAGATCCGGAGGCCGCCTCAGGGCCCCCCAGGACGAGGAGGAGGAGGACGAGGACGAGGAGGAGGAGGACCTCCCCCGGGCCTCGGGCCTCCCCGAGCCCCCCCCCAGGGCATCCCGAGGATCCCGCGCCCCCTCCCCGGGCTCTCCCGAGCGCCCTGGAAGGCTCCTGCCCCCCAGGGGGCGCGCGGCCCCCGCCCCGCAGGAGGGGCAACGAAAAAAGGAGGGGCGGGAGCAGAAACAAAGGGCTCCCAACTTCGCGCTTCGCGCTGAGCGAAGCGCGAAGTGCGAATAACTTCGCGCTCTCGCGACGCCTCCCGGGGGATAAGAAGAAGATGAGGAGGAATCGGAGCCGAACCGCGAAGCGCGAATAACTTCGCACCCTCGAGGGCGACCTTGATAAAAAGGGGTCGCAGGAAAAAACAATTACCCTGGCGACGTACCCAACCCCTGCGCAAAAGCGGGGCGCAAATAGTTTAGGATACTTTATAAGGGGGCGATGACGGAGCGAGGGTTACATATGTCTGCAGACGGAATTCGGGGGACTCGCAGGACACTGGCTACAGGAAAAGGGCTTGATAAAGCTGATGATTTACAATTCCTGAGCACTCCTAGCCACATCGAAAACGGGGATCACAGCAGGCCTCGAAAGTGGCGACAGGTTCACAGATCGCAGCCCCGCAGGGATGGCGAGGTCTCATTTGAATCTGCCCGTGGCCCTCACTGTGCTGGGCCCCCCAGCAGGCCTCGAAAATGGCGGCAGTTTCGCAGATCGCAGCCCCCCAGGGATGGCGAGGTCTAATTTGAATCCGCGCGTGGCCCTCACTGCTGGTCCCCCCAGCAGGCCTCGAAAATGGCGACAGTT